>WOXC01011451.1:0-195000 GCA_011680675.1 Gymnobelideus leadbeateri
AAATCTGATAGTACAGGCTTGTTTATATCTTTGCTTGTGATGAGTGTTCTGACAAATCTCAAAACAATAATATGTCTCATAAATCTCTACCAAAACAAACAAAAAACCCCAAACATCTTAAACGTGTTTTCTTTAGAATTCAGTTGTTAGGACTCTTAAAAAATGAATTATATTAGTATCCTCTTTGATATTTTGTATCCATAGTTAACCAAAGCTCATAGTACACTCAAATCAATAACCCAAAATGCCAGGATCCCATCATACTTAAGCCTGGCATATAAGTTATGTTACAGTCAGCGTGAATGCTTGCCCAGTCAACTTGGCTAGAAGAGTAGCATCCAATATGATGTACACTCCTTGAGGTCAGGGTTGTCTTTGTCTTTATACCACTAGTTCCTAGCATAATGCCTGGCACATAGGAGGTGCTCAATAAATGCTTGTTGGCTTGAATTTCTTTGAATTAGCATTAATCAAGATTATCATAATTGCCAGATTGGCCTGATATTACCCAAGCATTTAAAGAAATTCATGTTATCTGGTGGAGAAGGTGATGTAGTTAAACAAAAACAGAAACAAAGTCAGACAAAATGAAGAAGTATGTAGGTAGATGTGGGTGCTGGTGGGCATAGGTATTTGTTCAATAAATTAATATTTTAGCACGTTTAGAGTCTGTGAGTTTAACCATTTGGATGTTCTATCTACTAATGCAGATAGTGATCCTTCCGTGCCTTTGTAGCTGAGTTGCTTTGACCAGAAAAAAAAAAATTACCTAGCGGGCAGTCTTTTGGTGCTCTAAACCTGGCTAGTCTCCTCTTTGTTCCAAAGACACAATCTGTTGATTACCAGGCCCGTATTCAGTGTTTCCAGTCTAGCAGGATCTGCAAGGATTTCTTCTCCAGCGACATAGTCTTCCAGGACAAAGGCCATTCCCCTTCCCTGGTAGAAGACTAGGTTTCTTAAGTTTGTATTTTGACTTTACTTTCTTTGTCTCTTCTCCTACCTTGATTGAGTTCGATTGCCTCATACCAATGCATTTACCTCTTCCTTCCATTCTAATGACTGAAGGACTCTCTGAGTCAGTCTACTCTGACTTGTCCCTGAAAGTATATAAGTAAATGCTTGATGAGTATCAGTTGGGGATGTTGTTGGATGGAATCATCTATCAAGTAGGAAATTATGCCAGATGCCTTTAGAGCTATATTCAAGCTCTAGGAAACTAACATAATTATGGTTTTTATTGTATTCACTTGGATTTTAAAATATGCCATGCTGTGGAGGGAACAGGAAAATAAAGAGACCCGAACACTTCAAGGGTTTTCTGAGACCAATAGTTACTGGTTATTTTAATGGTGCAGAGGGTTAATCAGCCACTCCACCTCCTCAAGGACTAATGCTGAATCCTTAAGGATCACTGAAAAGCAGTCACTAAGTCCTTTCCCTCAGCAGCTTTAATTTGAAGGGGAAATTTCCCTATAAGGAATTGAAAGACTGATTGGATTAGATTTAAAGAGCTCTTGACTCCTGGTGACTGCAGAGGTTAGGGTCAGTAAGAACCTTTGGAAAGCTCCTCTTAAAAGCAGTATGGTGCAGAGGAAATGACTTGGAGTCAGGAAAGACCTGACCTCTGGCTCTGCCACTTACTGGTTATGGGAGCTTGAGCAGATCACTTAAGCACTCTTGGCCTCAGTTTCCCCTTCTATAACATGGGAATAACAGTATTTACAATACTCCCCACATAGAGTTGTTATGAAGAATGACTTTAATGTGCCAATGTGAGTTATTCATAGTTTGTGAAGTAGATGAAGTGACAAATCAGAACTCCCTTAGCATCAGGGGAATAATTGAACCTTATCCCTGAAGTGTGTGGTAGGTGAATGATGAAATGACTGGGGCAGCTAGGTGGTGCATTGAACAGAGCACTGACCCTGAAGTCAGGAGGACCTGAGTTCAAATCCAGTCTTAGACACTTAATACTTACTAGCTGTGTGACTTTGGGCAAGTCACTTAACCCCAATTGCCCTCTAAAAAAAAAAGCAAAAAAAACCAAACACAAAAAAGAAAGATGAAATGACTGAGGAAAGAAAGGGGTTAACTTCTGAGCATGTCGATTTATTAAGTGATACATGCCAATTGCATACCTCCTCAGCTTTGGCACTGGACCCTGAATACAAGAGGTGACAGATTTTTATATATTAAAAACAATTAATCAAATAAGACCAATTAATTAAAAGAAAACGATTAAGAGGGTACAAACCTGGTTACAAAATTAAGTAATCTTATTTCTAATTGGAGGGAAAATGAGGTCATTTTCCATATTGGGAGGGGAGAGTGAACAGGTACAGTAACCTGAAAGAAGAGAGATATCTTGTCCCACTCTCCCCAAGTGTCTGTTCAATGAACAAAACATGGAAACAATAGCCGATTGACCAAAAACGCATTCGGTTTTCAGATAAGACATTTGAGTTGCTTGAGATGTATAATTGTGAGAAAACTCCTTGCATCAACCTCCAGATCTGACTAGGTTTCCGATTGAAGATTTCTACTCTTCCTTAGGAAGACAGGACTGGAACTCATGGTAACTGATGATATAATCTGTAATGATGCCCAGATGATGGTATTTGGAGGCTCATGGGATCCCCAAGGCCTGAAGGCTTGGATAGCTGCTGTCTGGAGCAGTGTTGCTAGGCCATGAATGGTAGCCTGGGATCAATAGGAAAGGCAGAGGATATGTGGCTAATAGAATCTTGTACTCTAGGCTTATCCTCCAATGTCACTGGGGCAGGGTTTATGTCCCTGGTGGAGCTAGAAACAGAGCTCTCTCTTTCTTTGTAGGGGAGCAAGCCTTATCCTACTGGTTGCTTCTGAGAAGAGTTGTAGAGATCCCTGATCCAGATCCAAACTATTCTTGAGGTTCAGTCTTTTTTTTCTGGCTTTAGGTTAGTGATAGGATAGGGCAGATCCAGGATAGCCCGACTCCAGAGACGAGACAGATGCCTAGTTGTAGGCAACTGGGAGGAGATTTTTACAAAAGGTATAGTGTTCAAGCTCACATAATGGGTAGAAGGTCATAGGTGAAGGTTATTATCAGAGTCCCCTATCATGTAGGTTAGGTTAAGTTTTTTTTTCTCTAAAAAAACAGAGAAGCCATCTTTGAGATTTGATGCACACAGAGCTAAGGCTCCATTGATTAATGTGGTTTCCTGGTTTCCTAAGGGCATAAAAGGGCTCAATCTTTGAGAAAAGTCAGTGCTTCTTAGACTTGATGGATTTTCCATAGCTGATTGAACTAATGCCCTACTAAACCAGTTCTGTATCCTCACTGGATATTCTTTCCATGCCCTAGCTAAATATACCATCTTTTGTTAAGTGTTAAATGGTCTCATTTTATTAGAATCTCCAACCTGAACTACTAGGCCAGCCTGAGTCAGGCCTGACCTACTACAGTGACACAACAGTAGTTCACTGGTGAGTTCTGTGGCAAGAGGTTGAAAGCATGTTGTCTAGAAGAAAGGATACTTGGTGATAAGTCAGAGGCCCTTCAGATGAGAGGAAACTGGAATGGGTCCACAGGATGTTAGATCAGGATGGGGAAGACTGGAGACTATGTCATGCAAAGATCTGTTAAAGGAGATGGGGTGTTAAACTTGAAGAGACAAGATAGAGGGGTCGTGGATACTTCAAGGGCAGCTGTGGTACTGAAGGACTAGACATATTCAATTTGGCTTCAGAGAGCAGAGGGCAGAGGTGGGAGTCATGGGTAGGGGATAGACGAGAGGCAGGTTTTAGCTGGATATCAGGAAAAACTTTCTAACTGCTCTGACTTTTCCAAAAGTGGAATGGACTGACTTGAATAAAATAGATACCTCCTTCCTATACACCCATTTGTTGGGACATTGTAACCAGGAATCTTATTCAGGTGCATTTGGATTCTTTATCTTCATAGTTGGTTCTTCCGTGAGGTTGGCAGATGATTCCAGCAGCACCTGTCACACTGATGCTGGTATCCATGGATAGGGCCCATGCTGTTCTGGAAGAAGGGGAACATCCTCAATCAGGGTGTGTTCATGCAAGGGACAGACTTCCACATGGCTGGGGCTTCCCTCTTAGAATGCAATTCCTCTGTATGACTATCAGTGCTGCAGCCCCAACCTCTTCTGCTACACTGGACATGTTTCCCAAGAGAAACAGATAGACACCCTGCCCCCAGCTCAATTACTTCATCTTGCCAACTGAACTGAAGTATAATAATATATATGTGTTATATATTATATACAACATATAATAGTGTATGCTATATTAATATTACATTCATGTTTAATGCTTATATAATATTAATGTTTAATTTCATATACACACAGAGAGAGAAACTACTAAGTAAGTATAAGGCATTATGCTTAACACTGGGGATACAAAGATAAACAGTTCCTGCCTTCAAGAAACTTACAATCTATTGGAGAGAGAAGAAAAATACCTGAATTAACTAGAATACCATTTAAAATATAATTAAGGTTAGAGAGCATGAAGAATGATAAGAGAGATGAGAAGCACTTATTAAATTCTTGTTGACCAACTGAAGAAAGGGTCAATTTCCTTTCGAGGGAATCGGGAAAGGTTTCATGGAAGATGTGGCCCCTTCCTGGGCCCAGCTTTGAAAGAAGAGAAGGATTTCAGTAACTGGAAATGGAGGCAGAGGAAGGAGTATGTTCCAGACATTTCATAGAGTAATATAAAAGCACAAGATGGAAAATGTAGGATGCGCTCCTGGGACTGTAAAGAGTACGTCATAACCCAGGGTACCTGTTGGCAGTTACTAGAATTGTAAAACTAGGTTGTTGAAAGAAACTGGGTTTAGAAGGGTGTACTTTTGCAATGCAATCTGTTTAAATGAGAGTAAGCATCAAGTACCTATCCCAGAACTGGTTAATTAGGTTCCCACCTGAACAATGATTTGCCTAAAGCTGAGAGCAGAATTGAGTGTCGTTAGGCACAATGGATAGAGTTCTGGGTCTGGAGTCAGAAAGGTTCATCTTCCTGAGTTTGAATCTGACCTCCCATACGTACTAGCTGTGTGACTCTGGACAAGTCAGTTTCCTCATAGGTAAAATGAGCTAGAGAAGGATGTGTCAAACTGCTCCAATATCTCTGCCAAGGAAACCCCAAAATGTGGTCACAAATAGTCAGACACAACTGAAAGAATGACTGAATAACAACAAGGTCATAGAATTCTGATGCTCTGCACTGACTAGCTGTGTGACCCTGGCTAAGTCACTTTATCTCTGCCTCAATTTCCTCAGCTATAAAGTGGGAATAATCATAGCACCTACCTTTCAGGGTTGTTGTAAGGTAACATCTGTAAAAGTGCTTAGCACAGGGTCTGGCACATAGTCAGCACTAAATAAATGCTGGTCCTTCCTCTTTCCTTGTGTTAGCTCTATACTCTAGAAGTAAGACAGATAAATCCAACCTGCCTTCTTTGTGACATTGCAAAGATTTCATTGACTAAGCCCTGGGTAGGCAAGACTAGAGGATCAGGTGATATGCACCGAAGGACAAGGGTTCATTTTTCTTCCTCCTGGCATTTCTTCCCCTTCCTCCCCAGGTTCACATAGGAATCAATTACCTTCCCATGTGATGCTAAGATGTCCCTGGGGAGGCAATGTGGAATGTCACTCCAATTACAGAGTGCAAGGTGACAAACACCAGAGCAGAGAAAAAGAGCAACAAGTCCCGGTAGCTCCTCTGCTCCAGCCCCAGCCAGCAAACCACCAGGACTCCATCATCTTCCAGATTTCTGCTCACTTGCTTTAGCTCCAGAGTCTCAGGGGCAACTGGATTCCAGGGCCTGTTAGAGAGACCCTGAAGAGTTCCAGTCTTGTACCACGACTTCAAGAAACAAAATGAGATCAAGTTCAGCCCTGGGCAGGTTAGAGACCTCCGATGACCAGAGGTAAGGAGAGTCCCTTCAGAATCCCCTGGCTCTAATCCTGGCTTTTTGAATTATGCAGAATGTAGTAAAAATGTTGGGGGACAGGAGAGGTCCAGAGTCATTTACCATGGAAACAGGTGCTGGGGGGAAGGGAGGGGAAGCAAAGGACTGTTTACTGCTGTCAAGGAAGTAGACCTTGTTTCCCAGCAGAAAGGGAGTGACCTGTTTGTCCCATTTGTGCACAGAGCAATCCCATTTTCCCTGTTGGCATGGCCTATACCTTGATGTATAGGAATGATTTGGTACCTCCAGTGCATAGGCTTAATCAGCTGTTGCTATGGAATTTTTAAGCTTGTAATTGGAGTGTCTCTCTTGATGAAGTGTTGCCACAGAAAAGGCTAGTGTATGCATTGATAAAAATCTTAGATGGTAACAGAGAACCACAAGCACCATTGAGAAAGGGAAAATTAAAGTTAGTTAGTAAATTGTGGGTAGAAAGCAGTATAAGGAGCCCTATTAAAAGATCCAAAGAAAGTGGTAGATAGAGTTCTTAGAACCTAACCTCCAAGTTTTTATATTTCAAAGTACTGAGAACCTTACCAAAAATACCTAATATGATTTTGTTCAACCCTTAGAAACACTAACTTTGAGATTCTTGTTTTTTTTTCTTCCTGATTTCCTGTTGGTCAGACATGGTTAGGGGCCTGTCCCTGTTTCTCACTTTTATCCTATCATGTTTTCTCTCCTTTAGTATAAGAATGAATACCTCCAGTCTTTTCAACTAAGTCTTTAACCTCACCCTAGTTATCATCCTTAGTGCTAATTAAAAGTGCTTCAGTTCTTCTGAGATAGCTGAGATCAAAAGCCCATTTGGTCTTGCAAAATCCTGAAAGGAATTTTGACTCTAAACTTGGTATCACTGCAATATTGAGACTGTTCCTCAATCTCATTCTGAAGTCTGAATAGTTAATATTTCTGTAAATAGCAGCTATAACTGGCCATCTGATTTCCTTAGAACATAGAAGATTTGCCACAAAAGTTTGCTGAAATGGATTAATTTGATTAGTTATCTGGAATTAAAGAACTAGATAGAGTGGATTTATAACTAAAGATGAGAGTGACTTTTTTTGATGAAATTTAATTACGTTAACTGAACCATAGCAATCCTATATGTTATGTTTCCTAAGCTGTGTTTCATAAAACACACATTTAAGCATATACCAATTTGAGATGGAAAAGTAAGGGGTACAGGGGATGGAATGCTGGCCCTGCAGTCAGGAGAACATGAGTTCAAATCCATCCTCAGATACTTACTAGCTGTGTGACCCTGGGCAAGTCCCTTAATCCTGTTTGCCTCAGCTTCCTCATCTATACAATGAGCTAGAGAAGGAAATGGCAAACTATTCCAGTATCTTTGCCAAGAAAACCCCAAATAGGGTCATGAAAAGTCAGACATGACTGAAAAAACTGAACAACAAAAATTTGAGATGGGAAGCTAGGTAGAGTCTCTACATGGCTTTTTTCAAGGATGGAGGAGCAAGGATTGGTGCAAGTGTATCTTGAAAGGGCAAAGCAATGAGAAGGTCTCTCTCTCCTTAATAATTATCATATCCTATACAGGCACTGGGGTATGGAGATCCATTTTGCCCTACCAGTAAGTCAGAGGGAGTATGGGGGAGGATATACAGAGAGCAGATTGGGGGAGGGGATATACAGTGGGATCACTGTTTTGGGGTGGTGGGTAGGGGAAAGATAGGGAGAAAATTTGTAACTCAAAATCTTGTGGAAATGAATAAGGTAAACTAAAAATAAACATAAAATTTAATTTAAAAAATAATTATCAGGGGGCAGGGTCAAGATGGCAAAATAGAAACAGGACTTCCACATAGCTCCAGTTCCCACCTTCCCCAAGTTATGTAAAAGGGGACTCTGAACAAACTTTGGAGCTACAGAACCCACAAAATGACACAGAGAAGCTGGCCATCTGATTTCCTTAGAACATAGAAGATTTGCCACAAAAGGTTGCTGAAATGGATTAATTTGATTAGTTATCTGGAATTAAAGAACTAGATAGAGTGGATTTTTAACTAAAGATGAAAGTGACTTTTTTTGATGAATTTTAATTATATTAACTGAGCCATAGCAATCCTATATGTTATGTTTCCTAAGCTGTGTTTCATAAAATACACATTTAAGCATATACCAATTTGAGATGGAAAAGTAAGGGGTACAGGGGATGGAGTGCTAGCCCTGCAGTCAAGAGAACATGAGTTCAAATCCATCCTCAGATGCTTACTAGCTGTGTGACCCTGGGCAAGTCCCTTAATCCTGTTTGCCTCAGCTTCAACCCAGCTGAGGACAACCCAGCAGCCGGGCAGGAATAGGCCAGCACAGCACTCTGGGAGCCTACCCCAGCCCCACATGAGCCAGAGGTTTTAGCTCCAGGGTGGGCCTGACCAGCAGCAGGCTGGAGGGACATCAGAACACCAGCAGCTGTAGCCGTTTCCAGAATTATCAACACATAGATGCTAAGGACAAAGTGAGAGGTCAGTGCAGTATGGACTTTGGGACCCACTAGTTGGGAGTGCATCGGCCTCTTCTCCATGGGGGCAAGAAGTCACTGAAGAGCTGCCCTGGTGCAGCCACTGCCACACAGCAGCTTCAGCTCCTGGCCTGCAGACTCTAGGGGAACCATGTGACCAGTCTGAGGGGTAATCATTCTTGCTTTAACCTTCTTGGATCTGGATTGTGGTCTAGGGTGGAGGTCTTGGGGTGTGTGACCAGCTTGCCAGAGAGTGTCTAGGCTCCAGAAAAGACTCCCAACTTATACTTCTGGCAGCTGAGAAAACCCTAGAGTTTGGATTGGAAGCTCCCTTGTCTGGTGGCAGAGTCCTACCGTAGCAAAAAGCCCAAAAGTCAATTAATTGAGTGGCAATATGCTCAGGCAAAGGAAGCAAAACAAACAGAAGAATCCAACATTAGACTCCTATTTGGGGGACAAAAAGGATCAAAGTATGGAACAGGAGGAAGACAGTGAAGTCAGAACTCCTGCACCAAAAGCTTCAAAAGAAAATACGAGCTGGTTACAGGCTATAGAGGACCTTAAGAAGCAGATAAGAGAAGTGGAGGAAAAATTGGGAAGAGAAATGAGAATGATGCAAGAAAATTATGAAATGAGAGTCGACAGCCTGACAGAGGAAAATAACACCTTAAAAATAGACTAACTCAAATGGCAAAAGAGGCTCAAAAAGGCAATGAGGAAAAGAATGCCTTAAAAAGCTGAATTTGCCAGATGGAAAAAGAATCTCAAAAGCTCACTGAGGAAAATCATTCCTTCAGAATCAGATTGGAGCAAATGGAAGCTAGTGACCTTATGAGAAATCAAGATGCTGTTAAACAGTTCCAAACAAATGAAAGAATAGAAGGCAATGTGAAATATCTTTTTTTTTTTTAAGCAATTGGGGTTAAGTAACTTGCTCAAGGTTACAGGGCTAGTCATTATTTATGTGTGGGTGCTCATTTTCTGAGGCCGGATCTGATCTCGGGTCATCCCAACTCCGAGGCCGGTGCTCTTACTCACTGCGCCACCTAGCCGCCCCTTTAGGGCCATTGGGGTTAAGTAACTTGCCCAAGGTTACACGGCTAGGTTTTTGTTTGTGTGGATTAAGTGTCAGAGGCCGGCTCCGAACTCAGGTCCTTCTGACTCCAGGGCCGGCGCTCTATTCACTGTGCCACCTAGCCGCCCCAAATGTTTTCTTTTTTCTTTTTTTTTATTTTTATTTTTAAGCAATTGGGGTTAAGTAACTTGCTCAAGGTTACACAGCTGGTCATTATTTATGCGTGGGTGCTCATTTTCTGAGGCCGGATTTGATCTCGGGTCATCCCAACTCCGAGGCCGGTGCTCTTACTCACTGCGCCACCTAGCCGCCCCTGGCAATGTGAAATATCTTATGGAAAAAACCACTGACCTGGAAAATAGATCCAGGAGAGATAATTTAAAAATTATTGGACTACCTGAAAACCATGATCAAAGAAAGAATATAGAAATCATCCTTCAAGCTATTCTCAAGGAAAACTACCCTGATGTTTTAGAACCAGAGGGCAAAATAGAGGTTGAAAGAATCCACCAATCACCTCCTGAAAAAGATCCCAAAAGAAAACTCCTAGGAATATTACAACCAGGTTCCAAAATTCCCAGATCAAGGAGAGAATATTACAAGAAGCCAGGAAGAATCAATTTGAATATTGTGGAAACACAATCAGGATAACACAAGATCTGGCAGCTTCTACACTGAGGGATCAAAGGACCCAGAATATGATATTCTGCAGGTCAAAGGAGCTGGGATTAAAACCAAGAATCACCTACCCAGCAAAACTGAGTATCATGTTTCAGGGGAAAATATGGTCATTCGGTGGAATAGGGGGCTTTCAAGTATTCTTGAAGAAAAAACCAGAGTTGAATAGAAAATTTGACATTCAGATACAAGAAGCAAGAGATGCTTGAGAAGGTAACAGGGAAAAGAAAACATAAGGAACTTATCAAATTTGAACTATTTACATGCCTACATGGAAAAACGATAATTGTAACTGATGAAATTTTTCTCAGTTGAAAATAGTTGAAGGGAATAGAAGGTGTATGAATACATATGTGATTGTGTGTATATATGCTGACAGGTGTGAATAGATAGAGGGCTCAGGACCAATTTGGTAGGAAGGGATGATACATAAAAGGTGACATTGAGAGGTGAGAGAGGAATGTAGTGAGAGGAGATGGGGAGAGACAGAACGGGGTAAACTATCTCATATAGAAAAGAGGCAAGGAAGGTGGTTACAGTGCAGGGGAAGAACAGGAAGGCAAAAGGGAATGGGTCAACCTTATTCGAATTGAATTTGGCACAGGGAGAGAATGACATACACACTAAATAGGGTATCTCACCCTATAGGAGAGTAGGGGGGAAGGGCATGAGAGGGGGATGATGAAAGGGGGGAGGGAAGTTGGAAGCACCCACTTTTGAAAAGGGACAGGACCAAAGTAGAGAATACAACAAGTGGAATGCAGGATAGCAGGGAGGGCAATACAATCAGTCTTTTATAATATATCTACTATGGTAATGTTTTGCATTAGTTGAACATGTATAACCCATATTGAATTGCTTATCTTCCCAGTAAGGGTGGGTGACAAGGGAGGAAGAGAATGAATCTGGAATTCAAAGTTTTAAAACCAAATGTTTAAAAATATACATATACTATTATTAATACTATTTTATATGGAATTGGAAAATAAGATATATAGGCGCTGGGGAATAGAGATACACCATGCCCTACTGGAAAAGTCTAAGGGGGTATGGGGGAAGATATGGGAGAAAGCAGATTAGAGGAGGGGATATTGTGTGGGACCACTATTTAGGGGAAAAACGGGGAGAAAATTTGTAACTCAAAATCTGGTGGAAATGAATGATGTAAACCAGAAGTTAATAAAGCATTTGTAAAAAAAATAGATCACAAAAAACAATCATTATCATACCCCTTTTTGCAGAGTTTCTCTAAATATTATTATCTTCATCTCTAAAGATGAAGAAACTGAAGCTCAGAGAGGTTAAATAAGCAAGTGTCTTTAAATCCCTTACTATGTGCCAGGCCCTGAGCTGAGTCTAGGAATGCAAACAAGCATTGTGCTTGTTTGCATTGAGGACAAGTGCTTGTCCTCAAGGAACTTACATTCTAATGGGGGAGAAAACATAGGAAAAGCATAAAGGGAACTGAAAAGGGGGACTGATGGGGTAGCAGAAGGTACCCAGGTTGGGGGCAGAAAGTCAGGAGAACAGCCTAAAGAAGAACAAAGAAATGGTTGGTCAGGGTCTCCCACTTAAAATGGAGGTTCTGGTGAGAACCAAGAAATCAAAAGGAGAAGCCTTTGGGGGGCAAGGGAACTTTCAATGGGAGAAGAGTCCAGAGGTGAAGCGATTTTAGAGTGCAGAAGTTTCTATGCTGTGATAGAGAAAAGTTGAGGATAAATGACTTGATCAAGGTTGGCACAGATAAGTGCGGAATACAGTTCATCTGGCTGCAGGCCCATCCCTCTTTTGTCCCAGCTATCGCAGCATTTGCTGGGCTGTAACTCTAGTCCCTAGCAACAATAACCTGTCATGATCCTTTGCATTTCCCTAGCAATGCTTGAAAACAGAAATGTACATTTCCTTATAAAAGTCTGTTGAAAGAATTGAATTGATTAGTTACCTTGAATTAAAGTGTTGGATGACAGCAGACCTGTAGTTAAAGGTAAGAGTGACTTTTTGATGTTCTAAAAGCTTCTAATTACAACAAATAAACCATTAAGTCAAGAATCAAGTGTCAACTGCAGGCCTGTTGTACTAATTAGCTAGTGCCTGGCCTTTAGCGGTGACAAAGAGAGAATAAAGATAGCAGAGATGTGGTCCTGTGGAGTCTTGTCCAATTTAACCCCTATTTGAAAAGTCAAGGCCAATTTCAAAATAAAGTACTTCCCTCCAGATCCATCTGCACCTCCCCTCATTCTTGGTATTTAAGAGGCTAGTGACCTACTAAACCACAAAGAGATGTTGGTGGCTTACACCGTGCACAAGAATCAGGTACGAATTGAGAATTGAGGTCTAGAATCTTACAGCTAGAAGCAGAGAGATGACAGTGGAGACTGGAAAGTGCATGCGACTCATGATTGAGGTGGGAAAGGGGAGTGAATCATTTTAGTGGAGGCAACTGCTAAAAGATGGATCCATAAAAAGATTTTTAATTCTGAGAGGAGACAGGTTGTTATCATGTTCCAATTCCATCCTCCAGGGTTTTTGATAGTCCCTAGTTCAAGTCCTTATCAACTCTTACACTCTGTATCACTTATTACAATACCCTAAATGATGGTCTCTTTGCTTCAAGCCTCTTTGTACTTCTAACCCATTCTCCATGCATCTGCCAAAGTGGTTTTTCTAAAGCACTACTCTTACCGTGTTCCTCCACACCTTTTTCAATAAACTCCAATAGTTCTGTTACTTCTAGGCTACAATATAAAACCCTCTGTTTGGCATTTAATTAAGTCCTCTGTGACCTGATCTCCTCCTCTCTCTCCAGTATTTTAGCAAATGGTTCCCTTTCATGCATTCTACAGCCTAATTAAACTTGACTACTTGTTGTTACTCACACATTTTCCATCTCCTCTCTCTGTGACTGTGCACTGGCTGCTCCCCCGTGCCTGGATTTCATTACTCCTCAACTCTACCTCATAGGTGGACTCAGCTCAAGCACCAACTTCCATAGGAGGCTCTCCCCTCCTTTCTATGCCCCACTTCCCCCTCCACCTGCTAGTACATTCCCATGCAAGGCTGCCTTGTGTCTGCTTTGTATGTGTCATATATACCTTGTGTCTGCTTTGTATGTGTCTTATATATAGTAAGTATGCTCTGGATTCCTGTCCAAGAGCTAAACAGGCAAGAACCAGAGGTCCATTTTCAAGGGACCACATGATTTCAGTGGTGACAAGACCCAAGGACTCTTTCCTTGAACCATTGTATCTCTCTTGGATGCTACCAGTAATAGTATCAAACCACCAAAGCACAACCAAAGAGAAAAATGGTCACTGCTTTCCATCCCTAGGCCTTTCTGAATGCTTCCACAACCCAAGAGCCCCATCTTCACCATGTGGTGAGCTGGTAGGAAACAACTACAGAATGTCTGACATCTCTCAAAAATACTTCCAGTGTGTTATTAGGGCTCCCAGAACCAGCTCTTAAGCCTCTTCCAAGTGAGGAAACTCTGTCAGAGGTACTCTGTGTGTGCCAGTCCTGGGACATTTTACCTGTCATTGCCCCCCTTAGAATGTAAGCTCCTTGAGGGCAGGTACCATCTCATTTTGTCTTTTTATACTGACAAGAAGCTTGGCATAGCTGATAAAAAAACCATTCAGGAAGACTTGGGTTAAATTCTATTTCTGGTATATAACTGTCTATGTGACTGTGGATAAGTCACTTAACTTCTCAATGTTCTAGGTAAATCTCAAAGATCATAAGTTGCATGTTGTTGTTGTTGTTCAGTCATTTAGTCATATTTGATTCTTCGTGGCCCCATGGACCCTACTGTCCATGGAGTTTTCTCAGCAAAGATACTGGAATGGTTTGCCATTTCCTTTTCTGGTGGATTAAGGCAAGTAAAGGTTGAGTGACTTGTCCAGGGTAACATAGCTAGAAAATGTCTGAGGTCTGATTTGAACTCAGATCTTCCTGACTCCAGGATCAGTTCTCTGTGCCACCCAGTTGCCTCAAGCCACTTCCAGAGTTGCAGAAAAGATGCTCAAAGGCAAGACGTTTTGGAGAAAATGCCCACCTGCACTGGCAAATAGGATTTACTCATTTGGAAATTCCCTGTATCAATGGAATTACAGGTCCAACCCCAATCCCTATCCCTATCCCTTCATATGCCTAGAATTTAACATAGTATCTTGTACATAGTAGGTGCTTGTTAGTTGATTGATTCTGTAAATGTCTTTGGGGAAGTCCTTGTAGTAAATCTGGTTGTTTTCAAATATGTGGCTCCAGATGAATCCCATGATGCTCCACAGAATTTAGGTTTACAGAGCTCTAGAGCTGGAAGGGTCCTCGGGGGTTATTCCTTCTATACAGCATTCCTGAAAACTAATTGTACAGTTTTTGTGAAGATCTTTAGGGACTTGAAGCTCATGTTCAAGCCAACCCATTCTATTCTTATTCTGAAGTAAAACAGAGCAAGTATAACCACTCTTCCAAACGATTATAGGCCCATAGACATTTGAAGTCTAAGGGACCTTATACATAGTTCATCTAGTCCAGTGGTTCTGAATCTCTTTTGTGTCATGGACCCTTTTTGGAAGTCTGGGGAAGCCTGATACTACTGTGGTTTAAAATGCTAAATTTTACTTAGAGCACTGGTTCTTCAAGGTGTGGTCTGGAAACCCCTGGAAGGTTCCTGAAACCTTTTAGGGGCTCTTTGTGGCCAAAACTTTTTTTATGATAATATTAAGACATTTTGATTTATAATATGGTAAATACTAACAGATATATAACCCACACATCATGCCAGTGATTTCTAAGGTCCTTTCCATTTCTAACTCTCCAATCCTATGAACTTCAGTTTCCTTATCAGTGGACTAAGGATAAAAAGACTTGTACTACCCCATAGAGGTATTGGGAAGAAAGCACTCTGCCAACTGCAAAGCCCTGTGTAAATGGGAGCAATTATTATTCATTCAACCACTATTCCTAAAGTTCTCCTTGGAATAATTCATCTGATGTTAGACTTTGCCTGCCTGTCTCCTGTGTTGTTCAATGATATCCTGGATGTTTCTCAAGCTAGTTGCAGGGATGTTGATTACTCAGGTCTGGTTGTTATGGTTAACATTCATTTCACACCTGCTGACACAATTTGCTGCGAGAGAGAGAGAGAGAGAGAGAGAGAGAGAGAGAGAGAGAGAGAGAGACTGAGAGGGGGGAGGGAGGGAGGAGGAGAGAGAGAGGGAGCTCTTCTTTCTCCTTTCTCTTCCCCTCAGTCTCTCTCTCTCTCTCTCTCTCTCTCTCTCTCTCTCTCTCTCTCTCTCTCTCTCTCTCCATGGTTGTAAAGGATAATGACTAATTTATTCAGAGCTGTGTACAAATCAGACTATCACCCTCCAGACGGAATCAACAATATAATTTTAAGCCTCCACACGTTTACAAATGCTAACGTTCTGGTGCAGCTGGGTTGCCATGGGCAACGAGAGCCTACCAGCTTGTGATCTGAAATATGGGAATGACGTTGCCCAACCTTGCAACCAGGCAGAATCCATGGGAAGGAAGACTCTTGAGCCTTCCATCCTGATCTGGGCTCTGCTTTCTTCTTAAGTGATGATTTGGGTTAACTGCTGTCTGAAACCACCCACCTTATTCTGTTGCCTTATTTACAAAAAAGGGGTACATATTGCTACTATTTTTATTACATTGTATAAATCTATACTTATTGCTAAGTGGGCTTGATTCCCAGGCTTATGAAATTCTCATGTTCTGTAGAAATTTATTGGGTTTTTTTTGTAATGGATCATGAAAACACCATTTTTTTTGATAGGGGAGACTTCTTTTAACAGAGAGACAGGTATGCCCCTAAACATACAATCATAGATCTTGAGCTAGAAAGGACTTTAAAGGTCACATAATCCAGCCCTTATGTTACAGAGGAGAAAGCTGAAGCCCAGGAAATTAGGAGACCTGGCCAAGGTCACACAGGTGGTAAGTTAGTAGAGTCAAGTCCAGTGAGTCTAAATTCCTACTTTCAAGGGTAAGGCTCTTTCCTGTGCTCCTAAAAGAGAATACACTGAATCAGGAGAAAGGAGACCTGAATTCCAATCCCACCTCTGCCATGTTCCCTTTTGTTACTAACTCCCCCCCACCACTTCGGTTCACTGTCATGTACAACAAGGAGGTATTCTTGGGCAAGGTCACTACTCTCACAAATAAAGACCCAGAGGTGGGAATAATGAACATGTTATGGATACATTCAAAGACAAGACTTAAAATCAGTGCTGGAGAATAGTTTCCTTAATGCCCAACTAGGATGTAAGGTAGAGCAGATGATTTGGGGTCTTCAAATACTATCAGCACCTATTGTACAATTTATCCGTTTCCTGGGGCATTGAAGGGTTAATGATTTTTGGTATAATGCTAGTGGTATCAGGTGTCAGAGCCAATGTCTGAATTCAGGTCTTCCTGACTTTTAGACTGTATCTCTATTCACTGTGCCACAAATGCCTCTTAAAGCTCACCTTTATAAGAGAAAACAGAAGCCCAGAGAATTAAGTGACTTGTTCACGTAACTTGACAGCAGTAGGGACATAGTGAGAACCCAAGTTAGGTTGATATCTAGCCAAATTTTCTTTCCATTAAGCTGCAACTTAGTAACAATACTATTTGCATGGTATTTTGAGGTAAGATATGTAAGGAAATAATATTATTATTCCCATTTTTCAAACGAGGAAACAAAGTCCCCCCAAAATTGGACTAACTTTGCCCAGAGTCATAGAGCTAGGAAATGTATGAGCCTAGATCCAGTTCCAACTCTCCCTAATTCCAAGGTCTGTTCTCTACCTGCTCTTCATATGGCTTATCTACTGGACAAGCAGACAATAGGAAGTCATTTCTGAGCAGAGAACAGGTGAAACCAGTGTTTAAATGGTCAAAATGGAATACAGAATTGATAAGGGATACTGGACTCAGGGAGAACAGCTGCAATGGTGTAATCAGGTGATGAGAGTCTAGTTGGGGTTTAGACTAGAGTGAGAAGAGACTGAGGCAAGTGGGGTTAGAGAGACATTATAAAGGTCTAGGTGATTGTTAAGGTCCTTTTAGGTCCAAATCCTAGGTTCCAATGATTTGGTAGCTGACTACTTTATAGAGGATGAGCATAGGAGCATAAATTTAGAAATGGAATAATAAACAATTAATACTTGTTGACTAACTGGGAGGGGCCTTAGAGACTACTGTCCAACCCCAGCAAGTACACAGAGGTTGAAGATGGAATGTCAAGATCAGCAAACAGTTAGTAATTCAGTTTATAGCTGTAATATATACTAGGCAAAGAGGAGTAATATGAAACAAATCTAAAAAGATAGACTAGACCCCATTTGTGGAGGCCCTTAAATACCAAGTTGAGCTTGTACTTTATCCAAGAAGCAATAGGGAGCCATCAAAGGTTTTTGAGAAGGGGGGTGACATGATGAGTTGGTCAGGAAAATTATTTTAGCATCTGTGTAAGGTATCAATTGGAGAAGGAAGAAGTGAAGAGATAGGAAGAGCCGTAAAAATACTATTACAATAGTTCAGGCAAGAGCTGATAAGATCCTGAACTATGTCAGTGAATGGAAAAAAGGGTACAAGTATAAGATTCTTTGGAGGTAAAATTCACAGTTGGTGAATCCACAGACTGGGTGGATATGGGGGCAGAAGGTAAGAAAAAAGAGTTAAAAATCATTTTCAGGTTTTGAACTTCATGAAGACTGGTAGTGATTGTAACAGAAATGTTGTAAAGGAGGGATAGGTTTAGGAAGGAGTTGAAATCAGAAAAACTCCAGTTTATTTAGAAGCATTTTCCTTTGAAACTCCTATCCTCTAAATTTAAAGAAAGCAGATTTTTATTATTTAAAAGGAAAAAATTAAATTGTGCCTTAGGTTACACAAAGAACAACAGAAGTCAAGAGAGGAAGGAAGGGGGAAGGCAGAAGTGAAGAAGCATTTATGTAGTGTCTAACACATGCCAAGCACTGTGCTAAGTACTTTTTATTTTTTTTTAAATCAATCAATCAACAAACATTTAAGTGCCTACTATGCACCAGGCACTGTTCTAAAGAGCTGAAGATATAAAAAAGAGGCAAAAGATAGTTCCTGCTCTCAAGGTCTTTACTATCTAATGAGGCAGACAGCATGAAAATAAGTATATACATATATGTATCTATAATATATATATAGTGTACACACACACACACACACACACACACACACACACACACACACACACTTACCACAAGCTATAATACAAGATAAATAGGAAATAATTAACAGAAGAAATGCACAAGAATTAAAAGGGTTTGGGGAAGGCTTCCTGTAGCCTATAGTTGGGATTTAAATTGGGACTTCAAAGAAACCAGAGGGGTCAATAGGCAGAGTCGAGGAGAGAAGAGTGTTCTAGGTATGGGGAATGACCAGAAGGCCAGTGTCACTGGATCAGACAATACTTGTCAGGGAGTGAAGTATAAGAAGACTGGAAAAGTAGGAAGGGTATAGGTTATGAAAAGCTTTGAATGCCAAATGGAGCATTTTATATTTGCTCCCACAGTCAGTAGTCACTAGAATTTATTGAGTAGGGAATAGGTTCCCAAGCTTCTTCCCACCCCTAAAAAAAAATTACTCAGTGCTCCCCTGGAAATCTACTTTCTTTAACCCATTAATGTTTTTTTTAATTGCATCATTTCAAAAAATGTTAATTTTTTTTAAAGATACATCTTAAATGCAATAATTTATTGTAAATTTGTGGACTTTTTCCTGCATTAGAATTTTAATGATGCAATATTGAATCATGTAACTGTATAGTATCATATTACAAAGAATTCATTACATGCACATCTTCCTGATGATGCATGCTGGACTTCCTGACAATGTGTAGCAGACTTACCTACCAACACTTGTTTGTTAAGACCTGTAGGTGGACTTGACCACAGTTTGATTACAATTTGCATTTTGTGTGTTCATTTGGAAAATTATGTAATCACTACAACTTTAACCCTGTTATACAACAGGTGAAATGTTTATGAACAGTTTTAAAAATTTTTCTTCTCTTCTTTCCTCATGCTTCCAGATCCGCTATTTTTATTTAATGCCCCCCAGTTGTGCCCAAGGCTACTATTGCCCCTGGATTGTTCTAGTGCCCCCAGGGGGTGGTATCACCCACTTTGGGAACTTCTGGGGTGTGTGTGTGTGTGTGTGTGATTATCAGACTTGAATTTAGGACTTGCATTGAAGGCTGAATGGAGGATGGATTGGAGTGAAGAGAGATTTGAGGCAGGCAGACCCACCAGCAGGCTATTGCAAATAAGGGAAGCATGAGCTGATGAAGGCCTGCAGTGTCTGCACAGTGGTGGCAATGTCTTGGAGGATGATGTTGCCCTCTATAGTAACAGGGAAGGTAAGAGGAAGGAAAGGCTTAGGTAGAAAAGTAATGAGTTCTATTTTGGACATATTGAGTTTAAGATATCTACTGGATGTCCTGTTTGAGATATCTGAAAGGCCATTTAAGATGCAAGATTGGAGGTCAGCAGAGAAGGGGGCTGGATAGGTAGATATGAGAATCAGCATAGAGATGGCAATTAAATCAATGGGAGCTGATGAGATCACCATGTAAAGCAACATAGGTGGGGAAGAAAAGAGGGTCCAGGACAAAATCTTGAAGGTCAACTGTGGTTAGAGGTCTTAGTCTGGAAGAGCATTCAGCAAAGGGGAAAGAGAAGGAGCTGTCAGATGGGGAGGAGGAGAACCAGGACAAAGTGGTGTTCTGGAAACCTAGAGAGAAGAGAAACAGTGTCAAAGGCTGCAGAGTTCAAAGACATTGAGGGTTGAGAAAAGACCATTGGATTTGACAAGTAAGAGATCATTAGTAACTTTGGAGAGAGCAATTTCTATTGAATGATAAGTCAGACTTTAAGGGGTTAAGAAGAGAGGAAATGAAGGCACCTGTTGTAGTTGACTTTTCAAGGAATTTAGCTACAAAAAGGCAGAAGAGATTTAATATGAAAGTAGGAATGAAAGGGTAAAATTAGGGTTATTTCAGGATGGGGAAGACATGGGCATGTTTGTAGGTATTAGGCAATGAGCCAGCAGAGAGACAAAAACTAAAAATCAGTGAAAGAGTTGGTATGACAGAGGGAGCAACATGATGGAAGAGATGGGGTGGAATGGGATTATTTGAACAGATAGAAGGGTTAACTTTGGTAAGGAGTAAGGCTGCTTCATCATGTGAGACAGGGGTGAAGGAAGAGAAAGTGGCAGAAGGCATCTGAGTGATACAAAAGGGAGAGGGGAAAAGAGGAAGTTCACGGTGAATGGCCTCAATTTCTCCCATAAAATTGAAACAGAATTCTCAGCTGAGAGAGTGGGGACAGGAGAAGCCATAGGAGATTTAAGGAGAGATGAAGAGGTTCAGACAAGCTGCTGTGGAAAGCAGGATAGTGAGAAGATATAGATAAGGAAGGTATAGTAGGATTGCCTAGCAGCAGTGAGGACTCAACTGAGGCTTTGTATCATAATTTTTTAGTAGACCCAATTACAAAGGTCATATGATTTTCTCCACCTTTCTTCAGCAGTACAGGTGTAGGAGGAAAGGCAACAAATGGTGGGAGTGATCCATGGCTGTGGCATGCATGTCAGCATGTAATCAGACACATAACCGCACTAGGGACTCAACAGAAGACGATGGTATAGAGTTGTACTGGTTCACCAAGGGATCAAGATGGGGAAAGGAGGAGAGTATGGCTAGTGCAGGAATGATGGCCTGGGAGGGAAGTGAGAGGTAAAGAAATTGGAGGTCATGTTGTGGATAAAGAGTAGGGTTTGATTTAATCAAAAGTGAAAATAGAGAAACTACACTATGTGTCAGCGATATTATTCAATGTTGTTCTAAACCATTTAAAATACCTAGACAGTATAAAATACCTGAGTGTATATCTGCCAAAACAGATATAGATATATGAACATAAACATAAAACCATTTTTATACAAATAAACTCAGATCTAAATAATTGAAATATTATTTATTGTTGATAGGTAAAGCCAACATAATTATTAAAATGGGAAAAATTTTACTTAACTATTTATATAATGTCATCCCAACAAAATTACTAAAAAAATTATCTTACTGAGTTGGAAAAAAATAATAACAAAGTTCATTTGGAAGAACAAAATGTCAGGAACTTCAAAGAAACCAGGGGAAAAAAAGATGTAAGGGGAATAGATTCAGCAATATCTTGTTGAAATGTAAAAAGGATGATTTCAATTATTTTAAATTAAAATTTTCTTATATCAATAAAACATATGTAGCCAAGAATAGAAGGAATGAAGAAAATGGGGGAGGGGAGAACTTACATAGACAATCTCTCAGATAGGATGTGATTGGGTTGGAATATTGCCATGATGTAGGAAATGATGAGCTGGTTGATTTAGAAAACATGGAAAGACTTTGACTTATGAGATAACCTGTTACCCATCTTCAGAGAAACAGATGATAGCAGAAAGTAAGTATAGTATGGTCTTACATATATGTATATGAATGTATATGTGTATATATGTGTATGTTTATGTGTATATATAGATGTATATGTATTTATATCCACACTTTGGGGAGGGGGAAGTGAGGGGAAAAATAAAGTAAAAAGTGCACAACAGAGAACAAAAGAAAACCAACAAGGAAGCAAAGAAAAGCTGGGAAGCTTTGAATACAATGTGTAGCCTTTATTATATAGGGTTTCTTGAAATGGAAATTTATTGTTCATATCGAATCCTCTCTTATTGTCTGCTATATATGTGACAATGTGTTTTTTCCTTTTCTCATTTTGTATTTAAGTTTAAAATTGTTAAAAACTAACAAAAAATTTGTAAGGAAAACAAAAGAATAGGATTTCGTAAGGGAAGGCAGAGGGAGAGATGAAAAGTCAATAGATAATGGTCAGATAAGGGGATTGTAAATTCTTGAACGTGGAAGTGGTATATTTGTGGGTGATGGCAAGATCAAGGGTATGACCATCTTTGTGTGTGGCTAAAGGGCGGTGGAAGAGTGACTTATGAGAGGTTGGTTGAGAAACTGAAAGAAGGAGAATCAATATGTATGTTGAAGTCCCCTAGTGTGAGGGCAAGACTTAGAGAGGAGAGAAAAAGTGTAAGCCAGATATCAAACTCATTGAGGAAGGAAGGGGAGTGATCTGTGGGTCTGTAGATAACAGCTACTGGGATTTTGTTTGGGTGGTAGATATGAAAAGCATAAATCAATCCCAAAGGAAGGGAGGATGTGATGGAGGAAGGGGGAGAACATGGAAGTGGCTATAAGAAGTGAGGAGTATTCCAACTCCTCTGCCTTAACTAGTGAACCAAGGAGAGTGAGTGAAAGTACAGTTAGTGCTTGGAAGGGTGACCAGGGGATCTTTGTCATCAGGAGGAAGCCAAGTGTCAGTAGGAGGTAGTAGATGGAAGGAACGGGAAAGCAAAAGAGTTAAGATGAAGGGAAGTTTCTTACATATGGAATAGGCATCCAGAGGGCACAGTGAGAGGACTGGGTGGAGTTAGGATGAAACTTTGGGGTGTGGGAGGGGTGAGGGAGATGGGAATGAGGAATCAGATGGTAGGGATTGAGGAGTGGGATTTAGATAATCTGTAGGAGGTGACAGTTGCTGGGATGTGAAGAGTATGATCAGCTATGAGAATATTTATCATTGAATGGAGGGCACCATCCTCTACCCTAAAAGGACAGGTGCAGCAGGAGATGGGAGACCTGAAGTCAAAGGGAGGGTGGTTCTTTTTTGTACTGGAGGTTTTCCATATGCCAGCTGGAAGATTCAGCTGGCAGCACGAGGTAGAAGATGGCTTGTACTGGTACAGATGGAAGTGGTTGCTTTGGAGTAGAGAAAGATGCTGGGCCTGCTCGCTAGCAGTCTTTCCTCAAAGGACACCTTGTGCTCAGTAGGAGGTAAAAATCTCAGAGCTTGTGCTCTGTGGTCTGAGTTCTCACCCAAGGCAGGTTGCTGTGAAGCAAGTACAGAAAATAGGATGATTTCCCCAGTATTTAGCTTTTTATGTCCACCTTTATGTCAGATATCTTCATTTGGGGCAGCAGGATCACTCTCTGGTTACCCCCCAAAATTACCTTGGATTGGGGGGGAAGTGATATAACAGCTGTCCAGCAGAATGGTATTGCCTTAATTCAACGAACGTTTCCTGAACTCCTCCAAAGTGTCAGGTACTGGACTAGGCACTGAAGACAGAAAAACAAAATGAAAGTCTTTGCAGTCAGGGACCTTCCATTTTAAATGCGGGGTGGGGGGTGGGTGGGGAGGGTGAACAGGTACACAGATAAATATATACCAATAAATTCAAAGTAATTTAGAGGCTTGTGGATAGCACTAACATTTGGAGGAATCAGGAAAGGCTTCACATAATACTCAATTTTGGATCAGGGTGGGAGAGACGAAGATGACATTCCTTGGCCCCCAGATGTGATCATATCTCCGCTGGGCTGGGGGGTGGGCAGCATCCTGAATGCAGCTGCAGTTCTCACGGAGCCAGTGGCTCCTCGGGCTCAATCCTGTCCGGCTGGGCTGAAGTCACCGAAAGCAGAAACTCAGAGACCAGCCCCTCCAGACTGGCTGCTGAAGGAGTACCTGACAGGGCAAAGGATGAGAAGCCATTCGGTGGACATGGAAGATGTAGCCCAGGGGAAAACTCCACCACATCACGTGGATCTGACCAGGAGCCTGAGGAGAGGAAAGGTAAGGGCCAGCTCTGTATTACCAATACAGTTTTTCAGAGTATCAATCAACAAACATTTATTAAGCAAGTATTAAGTGCCAGAAAGGCAAAAACAGTCCCTGCCCTCAGGGAACTTACATTCTAATAGGGGAAAAAAACTAACATAAAGAATTATAGTCAATCAATTAGCATTTTTAAAGCTTCTGTGTGTCAGGCACAGGATACTTTTGTACAGAAATGTGAGAGAAGGTACTAGCAGCCAGGGCAACCAGAAAAGGCCTCACATTGGAGATCCTTCCCTCCTTTCCCCCTCAAAATTTCCTTGCCTTGTATATGTTTGCTTATTGTTTGACTCTGTCCAGTTCCTTCACAGTCCTGATCTTTGCTCTCCAAGGTGACAGCTAGCCATTCTGGTCAAAGGGATCAATGAGAGTGTATTAGTGGATTTATCTTTGCCAGTGACTTAATTTAATAAAAAAGAAAAAGAAAAAAAAATAGAAAAGCCAAAAAAAATTTGGCTTGACTTCATAATAATTAATAATAATGAACTTAATAACAACTCACATTGACTTAGGGCTTTAAGTTTTACAAAAGCGATATCCTTACAACAGCCCTTTAAATTAGGTGATAGTGAATATATTATTATCATTATTTCATGGATGAGGAAATTGAGGTCTGGAGAAATCAGATGCCTTTCAGTAGGGTCAAGCAAGTACTACATGTCAGAGCAGACATTTGAATCCAGGCTTCCATTTTGTTCACACTATACCTCTACCAATGCACATCTGCCTCTTCTCTGCAATTTATAATCTTAGAAAACTGGATCACTGAGATCTGGATCATATACTTGCCACAGCCAGTATGCAGCAAAAGGCCAGACTCGAACCCAGGTCTTTCTGACTCTTCCTGACAAAGGTCAGCTTTCTGCATGCTAACATCCTTCAGGGATCTTCTCTCACTCTATACACATTATAACTAGGGTCTTTGGGATACATACTCCATATGGTCAAATGGTTGGAAATTTCAAGGATCCCAGCAAAGCAAGTGGAAGTAAAGATTCTGGAGGCAGAGGGGCCTTTTAGACAGAGTTCATGATATGGCACATGGATGGTCTCCTCTGCTAATGTTTAGAGTCTGACTTGGCTTTTCCTTTATCCAAATAAATGCCCCCTGACATTCACCAGCACTGGGTGACAGAGGATGGACGAGCCCTTGTCAATGACTATAGGAGCCAGGGGAAACCTGTGATGGTGATAGGTGGTCGTTGTGAATAAGGATGAAGTCTAAATTTATTGTAGCTGGAAGCAGTTCTGATTGTTTTTTAATCAAGTTAACCAGCTCAGGGATTTGTTACAAAGGACATATTGCTTATGTGCCGAATAATTTATAGTCAGGGCTCTGCAAAGGTTGGAGGCTGCTTTCATCTTATCATGAGATGGGTGCCAAAATGTGAAGCTCTTGGTAGCAATTGTGTGTGTCAGGGTTTGCTAAGTTGAAGACTGGCCTGCAGAAAAAGGGAGTGTCTGCTGCCTCAACAGAAGAAGGTTCATATGCTGTATCTATTAAATTATCTGTGGGAAGATAGACATGTGGCTATTAATTTTTTGTGGCTATTATTTTTAAATTATCTAAGAAAAGTGAACAGATAGTGGCCTAGAATGCTTTCCCTAGGACCTCTAGAAGAATGTTCACTATCTAAATAATCTCAGGATTCAGTTCTTCCATATCATAGGGACAAAGTAGTTAGCAGCGATACTAGCCCTGGAACAATTAAGAAAGAGATCCAACTAATATAGCATCTCAACTAGCCCCTCTCCCCTACTTCTTGCTCAACAGATCCAATGGCTTAGGCTTCCTCCTAGCCTCTCAGAAATCCTTTCTCCAGAGATTATAAAAATGGGGAAAGGACATGTACAAAAATGTACATGTACAAAATGTACAAAAATATTTATAGCAGTCCTTTTTGTGGTGGCCAAGAACTGTAAATTGAGGGGATGCCCACCAATTGGGATATGGCTGAACAAGCTGTGGTATGTGAATGTAATGGAATACTATTGTACTATAAGAAATGATGAACAGATAGACTTTAGGAAAACCTGGAAAGACTTATTTGAACTGATGCTGAGTGAAGTGAGCAGAACCAGGAGAACATTGTACACAGTAACAGCCACATTATGTGATGACTGACTTTGATGGACTTATCCCTTCTCAGCAATGCAAGAACCTAAATCAATTCCAAAGGATTCATGATGGAAAATGCCATACACATCCAGAGAAAGAACTACAGAGTCTGAATGTAGAGCAAAGCAGACTATTTTCTTTTTCTGTTTGTTTTGTTTCATTTTTTTTCTTTTTCATGTTTTCTCCCATCCACTCTAATTCTTACAAACAACATGACTAATGTAGAAATGTTTAATAGGAATGTATAAGTAGAGCCTATATCAGATTGTATGCTGTCTTGGGGAGAGGGGAGGGTAGGGAAGGGGAGAAAATTTAAGACTTATGAAAGTGAATATTGAAAGCTAAAAATAAATAAACTTTAAAAAAAGAAGGAAATTTTTTCTCCAGAAAATGTCTTGAGAAATACATTCATATTAATGGACATGGTTTATCCTTCATTCTTGAAGAGGACCATGTCACGAGGAAGATGATGACATGACTTATGACTGAATTGGATTTGAGTGAGGGAGTGCCGTGCAAAGTCACCAGCCTCATTTTCTCCTCCAGAGCCAACTGGGTCCAGTGGTAAGATACAGATCAGGATGACTGGAGATGCCTAGGATGCAGTGGGAGACCTTGGCTTTTTTAAACTGAGTAAAGTAAAGCTTCAATCAACCTCTTTGGAAGTGGGGAGGAGGGTATTTGCATTTTTTTTTTTTTTGCTTTTTGGAGGGCAATTGAGGTTAAGTAACTTGCCCAAAGTCACACGGCTAGGTTTTTGTTTGTGTGTGTTAAATGTCTGAGGCCAGATCCAAACTCAGGTCCTTCTGACTCCAGGGCTGGCGCTCTACTCACTGGGCCATCTAGCCACTCCAGGGTATTTGCATTTTAACTAGGATAAAACTCTCTTTGGGTAAACTACTTTATTATCTTTTATTTACTCTGGGGGGCCTTTCTAGTTCTAGTTTTTTGAGAATATACAGAGGTAGGAATAATAGGCAGTATTAATTCCATTAGTAGGGCAGATGCTATTAACTTTATTTGACCGAGAAGGAAACTGAGCACCAGAGAGGAAGTAACAGGATGAAGCTATAACAATGGAAGTGGTAAGCATTGGTTAGTGTTGGGGAAGAAGGGGTGGATAGAGTCTGGAAAAGTTAGTTGTGCATCCTGAATTGGTCAACATGTTAACAAATACTTATTTATACTTAGATATGCCAGGCACTGTGCTAAGCATTGGGTTACAAAGAAAGGTAAAGAACTGTCCTTTCCCTAGAGGAGCTTACAAACTGATGGGCTAGACAATAAGCAAATAACTATGTAAAACCAAAATATATACAGGATAAACTGGAGATGATCTCAGAGCATTATGTTAAGCATTAAGGGAAGCTAGGAAAGGCTTCCTACAGAAAGTAGGGCATTATCTAAGACTTAAAGGAAGACAAGAGATAGGGATGAGAACATTCAGGTGTGACAGAGAACCAGTAAAAATACATAGTCAGGAGATGGAGTGTCTTGTGTAAGGAACATTGAGGAAGCCTGGATCAGAGAGTACATGGAGATAAGGAAAGTGTAAAGACTGGAGAGGTAGGAAGGGGCCAGGTTATGAAAGTATTTATATTTTTTTTTGTATTTTATACTGGACAAAACAGGGAGCCACTGGAGTTTGTTGAATGGGGATTGGAGGTGGTGGTGATACAGAATGACCTGGTCAGACCATGGATCAATTTGAAAACTGAGAAGAGGGATCCTGGAATGGGAACAGCCTTGAGACAGGGAGACCAACCAGCATCCTACTGCAGGAGCTCAGGCACCAGGGTCATGGTAGTATCAGAAGAGAGAAGGGGACATGTATGAGAAATGTTAGAAAGCAACAGATTGGCTACAGGGCAGTGAAAGGGAGTGAGGAATCTAGCTTGGGGAAATGGGTGCCTGGGAAGATGGGGTTTCTCTTGAAAGTAATAGGAAAATAATGAAGGGAAAAATGAGTTTAATTTGTGACATGTTGAGTTTAAGCCATCTTAAGGTTTGAAAGGAATGTCTGAAAATTGTAACCTGGAGTCAGGACTCATCTTCCTGAGTTCAAATCTGGTCTCAGACACTTCCTAGCTGTGTGACCCTGGGCAAGTCACTTAACCCTATTGGTTTCAGTTCCACATCTATAAAATGAGCCGGAGAAGAAAATGGCAAACCACTGCTGCATCTTTGCCAAGAAAACCTCAAATGGGGTCACAAAGAGATGGACATAAATGAAATGACTAAATAACAACAAAACATTTTAAAAACATCCTTCATGATGCCCCCTCTGTGCACTGCACCTTAAGTAATAAAAATAGCTCCCATTTATATAATGCTTCAAACTTTTACAAAATGTGTTATGTATCTAACCTGCTACACATGTTAACTGATTTGAACTCAACAACAACCTCATGAAGTAGGTTCTATAATTGTCCTCCTTTTATAGATGAAGAATATGGCTCATGGAGGCCAAGTAAGGAATAAGTATCTAATTTGGGATTCCAGCTTAGGTCTTCCTGAATCCATTTACATCCAGTATTCTATTTTGTCACACTACCCCTCTACGGGGAATGAGCTACATTGCCTACTTTTAAGTCCTGTCTCTGGCAAGAGAGGAATTTGAGGGGTATGAAGAATCTTAGAAACCGTAATATGTGGGCAGCTGCCTGCTATGTATGTATAAGCCTGGTCCTAGCTGGTAGATGCTGACCTGGGTAGGAGTGGGAGGTGGGGTTGTTCAGTATTTTGAAACAAGACTTTATTCATGGAATTTTTTGAAGAAGAATGCAAAGTAGTTTACCTGGGATGTAAGAACACAGAAATGGTCCTGACCCCATACCCTGGAAAAGGCACAGAAAAATTAGCATGTGGACATTCAGCTGGGTGACAGCTTGGATGCCAGGCAGACTCAGGAGTAAAGGTGTAGGACCATGGTGTTTTACCTGCAGTTCCTAACCTGCAATAAAACTTAATATTATGAAGAAAAGTCTTCCCCACCACTGCTCTGCAACTGGTTAAGTGAATTTGATCTTGGAAAAGCATAAATAAACTTGTTGCAGGGACAAGGACCTCTGAAGGTAAGAAAAAATTGGGAGACAATTTGGTAAGGTAAAATGAAAACTGGACAGGCAGCCAGGTGACCTGAGTTCTAATTCTTAGATATAGATCCTTGTTCTTTTACTTAAAAATCTTTAGTGCTTCCTTAATGATTCCCAAAAGCAGCTAGGTGCCACAGTGGGTAGAGCACCAGGCCTGGAATCAGGAAGACTCATTTTCCTGAGTTCAAATCTGGCTTTGGTTACTTATTAGCAAGTCGCTTCACTCTTTTGCCTCAGTTTCCTCATCTGGAGATGGAAATGGCGAATCACTTCAGTACTTTTGCCAAGAAAACCTCAAAATGGGGTCATGAAGAGTCAGACATGACTGGGGTATGACTGAACAACAACAAATGATTCCCAAATAAGGCTCATAACCCTTTTCCTGCCATCCAAGGATCACTACAATCCTTTCTAGCCTTAGAGTAATATTTATTTTGATAATCCTTGCCGAGGCCCCTTCCTGCTTCACATCTCTGTAATTCTCCCCACTAGTTACTGTCTGTTAACACATAAAGACAAATCAAGTCTTCAAGCCATTGTGGGACCATTGGGTGTAGCACAGTTGCAAAAGTAATCATAAAGAAAGGCAATTTAGGTTAATTTGGGACTAGAAAATTGGGAAATGATTGGGCTGTTCTTCAAAAATACAAGGAAGGATCATCTGTAAAAAAAAATACAAGCTATGAAGCCCAAATCTATATAATGAGAAACTCTTCAACAGAGGTTGGCCATTAGATGATGGAAAGGGGAGAGGTTGTTTATTTTTGCTATATCAACACATTAAATTCTTTTCTAAGTGATAGAGGAATTCACTCTGCAGAGGTGGAGGCTGGAGAATGATCACCAATGAAGTCACATAGAAAAAGAAAATACAAACTATAGATGATTCTCTAAGGACATCTTTATTGGCCTAAAATGCTTTATGCACTGAGTAATGTTACTATTATTTTAAAGACTGGTATTATTTTAACCATTTCCCATTCTATATATTTGTAGTAAGCCAAATTATTTGATCCTTGGGGGTCAATTCCTCTGTAGATGTCCTTGATGATTTGGCTTTGAAGTCTGCTCTGGAGAGCATCCTTTGTTATGTGAATGCATAAAATAGGAGTTAACTGACCTTTCCTAAGACTTTTTGTCGCATTGATAACATGGTCTTATTCAATTCTGAGCTGCTTCCAGGATATGACAGATTAAGATAATGATAAGAATACTCCAGGATATGACAGACTAAGCTATTGATAAGAGTACTTAAATCATTGTCTGCTTGATCTTTAACAAAGAATCATTCAATGGACTTCATGGTTCTTCCTTGAACTACCCACATGGTCTGGTCATTTATTATACAAGTCTCCGACCAAGCTTAGTGCTGGACACTGAGTAGCTCATGGCATATATTCTCACAGATCTTGGAAGATATCTAGTCTAACCACATTACCTGATATATATAACACATAACCAGAAATCCTCTTGGTCAGTTGGTCAGCAGTCATTCAGTCAACTAGTATTTATAATTGCTAGTTAACTCTGTACCAGGATGTATGCTGGGGATAAAAAGACAAAACAAACAAAACAAAACAAACAGAAAGAAAACCCAACAGCCTTTCCTTCAAGAGCTCACATTCTAATGGAGGAGACAACATCTAAAATTTCTGTATTTATAAGATACATGCTGGGTAAAGGATGGTAATCTCAAAGGGAAGGCCCTAGCAAGGGCCATAATTGGGAAAGGCCTCTTGCAGAAGATGAGATTTGAACTGAGTCTTGAAGGAATTTAAAGAATCCAGCAAGGGAAGGAAAGAAATTATTCCAGACATGGGGGACAGCTAACGAAAATGCATGGAACTGAATGATAGATAATCATAAGCACAGTACAAGATGGGGAAAGGGGAGGAAATGGGCATTTATATAGCGCTTATATTGTGCCAGGCACTGTACTAAGCACTTTTGCAAATATTATTACATTTGATCATGACAAAAATTCACTGAGGTAGGTGCTATTATTATTCCCATTTTATGATGAAAAAACTAAGGAATATAAGGGTTAAAATGACTTCCCCAGGATCACATAGCAAGTGGTAAGTTTCTGCGGCTACATTTGACCTCAGATCTTCCTAACTATAGGCCCAGAACTCTATCCACTTATCCACCTAGCTGCCAGGGGCCAAATGACCAGTGTCACTGGATCATAGAATATGTAAAGGGAAATAAAGTGGAGACTAGCACAGGAATAGTTCATGTTGTGAAGGGCTTTAAAAACCAGCAGAAGATTTTATATTTGATCCTGAAGGTAATAGGGAGCCATTGAAGATTACTAAATGGGAATAAAATGATTAGAACTGTACTTTAGGTAGATCACTTTGACAACTGAGTGAAGGATGGCTTGTATTGGGGAGAGATGAGGGAGGGATACCAATCGGAAGGCTATTGCAATAGCCCAGGTATAAGGTGATTAGGGCCTGCAATAGGGTGCCAGCTATATGAGCAGTGAGAAGGGATATATATGAAAGATATGAACATAGAAACAATAGAACTTGGCAACAGACTGGATATGTGAAGAATCAAAAATGACACTGAGGCTCCAAACTTTGGTAGCTAGGAGAATAGTGGTCCCCTCAACAGAATAGAGTAGTTCAAAAGAGAGATGGCTCTTTGGGGGAAATATAAGGAATTTAGCTTTGGACATGTTGGGTTTAAGATGTCAATAAGACATCCAATCTGAGATGTTGAATAGATGGTTGGTGATGTGAAATTGAAAGTCAGGAGAAAGTTTAGGACTGGATAAATAGAACCAAGAATCATCTGCACAGAAATGATTACTGGACCCATGGGAGCTTATGAGATCACTAGTTAGAGGGGAAAAAAGAAAAAACTCCAAGACTCTTGGAGAATAATTATGATTAGAGTGCCTGACCTGATGAAGATCCAATAGAGGAGACTGAGAGATAAGAGGGAGGAGAATCAGGCAGGTAGGATGCCTGTAACCAGCATCAGGATAGAGCCATGTCACAAAAGCCTAGTGAGATGTGAGTACATAGGAGGGGGTGACTGATGGTGCCAGAGGTCATAGAGAGATCAAGGAGGATGACGATTGAGAAAAGGTCATTAGATTCTGCCACTGAGATATTTTTGATAATTTTGGAGTGAGCAGTTTTGGTTGGATGATGAAGTTGGCAGCCTCTCTGCAGAGGGTTTAGAAGAGAAGAAAAAGAGACAAATTGAAGGCACCATTACAAACAGCTTTCTCACACTGGAATTTGGCCATGAAAAAGAGGAGAGATATGGGGAGATAGTCAGCAGGGACAGTAGGGTCAAATAAGGGTTTGTTTGTTTTTTTAAAGATAGAGGGGATGTAAGTGTGTCTGTAGGCAACAAGGAAATAGCCACGATACAGGGAGAATGAAGATTAGTGAGAAAGAGTAAATGATAGAAAAGCAATTTGCTCCAGAAGACTGCATGGAATTGGATAAAGGATGCACAGAGAAGGATTTACTTTGACAAGAACAGCAGTGTCATCAGGTGAGACACTGGTGAAGTTGGAGAAGTGGGGGAAAACATCACAATGATGGAAGAGGAAGAGGAAGGGATAAGTCAAATCAACATTAATAAATGCATTTAATACATGCCAAACACTGTGCTGAGAACTGGAAATACAAATATGAACAGAAAAAGTCTATGCCATCAAGGAGCTTACTTTCTAATGTGGGAAGACAGCACATAAATGAAAGTTGAAAGGGGGTAAGAAGGTGTCTCTGCAGGGAAACAGTGAAGAAAGTCTGGGGAGTAAAGAATGGAACCCAGAGAGGAATGAAGACTGGGTACTTTCTTTAATGGAATTTTGGGAGGAACTGGCCAATCAGAGGAAAGGGAAATAGGGGCAGAGTATACTTCCAATGTGAGAAGGCCAAGGGTGGAATAAACTTCTGGGGTGATGAGTCTATTGATATGTGGTGGAGGAAGCCTGGAGAGAGTAGGCAGCTCTTGGTGGACACACTCTATCCACTGTGCCAGTTGAAATTAAGTAACACAAAATTTGTAGCAGCATGTGATTAGGAACAAAGGGGATGTTTGAAGTAATTCCGTATTGGAGCTTGTCAAGACATAATCAGTAATAGGATAAGAGGCAAGATTATCAAGTCATTTTACAGTACTTCTGATGAGTAATTGTTCAATCTGTGCTTAAACACCTCCAGAAACAGAAATGTGACATATGATGCCATTTTGAGAAAGGTCTAATTGTTTGGAAGCTCTTCTTTGTGTTGATCCATTCCATTCGATATCTCTGGTTTTTGATGCCATGGACATCTCCCTCTTCTCAAATATTATCTCCTAACTTGACTACCATGACTCCATTTGCTCCTAGTACACCTATCCATAACTGCTCCTTCTCAGTTTCCTTTGAAGGATTATCATCCTTTTCCACCCACCAAATGTGGGCATCTTCCAAGCCCTCTGTTCTAAGCCCTCTGCTCTTCTTTCTAAATATTCTCTTTTTTGATGACCACATGAGCTCCTATGGTTTTGAAATAATAAAGATTGATTCTGCATAATTTTCTTATTGATCCTATTTACAATGCCTTGATTTTGTCCTCTAATTGGGTAAGTCCTAGATCTCTGTCTCTGGTCTCAGTTCAGAACTCAGCTTTGTTAAGTTCAGAATCCAGTTTTCTTGCTCTTCAGTGATCTATCCTTGCCTCAGGGAATTTTGCTAACCTTGGGGGAATGTGTGTGAGCACAAGAAAGTCAGGCCTAATATCTTTATACCACCAGTCTATCCATCAAGGATGTCTGGTTTGCTGTCCAAGAGTCTAGGCCATTATCAACAACCTTGCAGGTGGACTTAGACAATGAGCACTTCTTAGTCACGGGGAAGGAAGGAGGGGGTCATTGCTAGCCCCCCATTACCAAACCTCCAGCCAATCATGCTCCTGGCACCTCAGCTTGGTAACCAATTGTATTGTTCCCTGTGTCTCAGTTATGCCATGATGTAGCTTTCTGTTCTGTTCTTGGCTTGTCCTTCCTAAAACCTATAAAAGAAAACTCTTCCTCTCATTCAGGATGTCAGTTTACTGAGGATGCCAAGATTATATTAATTGGTAGATTCATGTTTTGCCAATAAATTTATCATATTCAAAATTTTGTGCCTCAGTTAACCTGATTTTTAACTGTTACAGGTTTAATTATCAGCTCTTTGCAGAAAATCCCCAAATTTGCATATCTAGCCCTAATATGTCTTCTGAAATCCAACCCCACATCATTAATTGTTTGCTGAACATTTCCACCAAAATATACTGTAAGTCCATCAAGCTCAACATGTCCAAAATGGAATTTATTACATTTTTCTGAAACGTATTCCTTCTCTAAACTTTCCTAACTGTTCAGAGTACAACTGTCCTTCTAATCACTTACATTGGAATTCACGACCTTGGAATCATCTTTGATTTTTTCTCTCTCCCTCAGTACCCATATTCAATCAGTTGCAAAGTATTTTTGATCCTTCCTTCACAACATCTCTCATATTCATCACCTTCCTTCTATTCACACGACCTCTGTGTGACTTCAGGCCTCATTATTTCTCATCTGGACTGTTGTAAGAGCCTCCTAATTGGTCTTTCTGCCTCTAGTTTCTCCCCACCCTAATCCACACTTCACACAACTTGTAAAGTGATATTTCTAAAACACAGCTCTTACCTTGTGGCCCATACCCCTACTCAAAAATCTTTAAAAGCTCCCGACTGATTCCAGCATCAAATACAACATTCTTTAAAAGGCTGGCATTTAAAGCCTCTACAACTGGCTTCTATAGTCTTATTTCATATGCTCAAATTCCTGAGCTGTCTCTTCCAATCAACCTGGCTTGCTAGCTATTCATCACACACAATATTCTATCTCTTGAATCTGTGCCTTTGAACAAATCGTTCCTTATGCATGGAAGGCACTTCCTCCTTACTTCTGCTTGATAGAATCCTTAGCTTTCTTGAAAGGACAGTTCAGGTTTCATCTTCTCCTCAATACCTTTTTGGATTTCCCTTGCCCCAAACTTTTAATATGCTTTCCCTCTTGAGATTACTTTGTATTTGTTTACTTGTGTCCATACTATCTTGTCCCCAACAGAATATCAGCTCCTGACAAAGTAGACAGTAAAACCCAGCATTTCCTTTTATTGGAAGAATTGTAGTTGGTGACTTCCTGATCATCCAAATAGTTTGAGGGGCCATTTCCATTCCATAGGAGAGTGGAGGAGGGCCTACCACCAGTGACTAGTGTTTAGTGGGCCTGAGGGTTTGAGTGTGTCAGGGAGAGGGGTGCCTCTCAGTTCCTTCCCAAGAAGGAGGGAAAAAGAGAATCAACTACCAAATGGGATGCATAAATGGGAAGATGGCATTAGCAGGGAGAACTCTTTATGGTACTTGTTCCACTGGGCCTACTAGTGCCTGATGAGGTCTGGGTGGCCAAGGGGCATGGAAGAGTACTAGACCTGAAGTCAAGAGAGACCTCAATTCAGTTTCCTCCTCTAACACAGTTACATAACCATGAACAAGTCGCTTAAATTTTCTGAGCCTCAATAGCCACATCTATAAAATGAGGAAAGTCCAAAACCACAGGATTGTTGCAAAGATCAAGCAAGTTAATGTATGTAAAGCATTTTGCAAAATCCTAAAGTGCCACACAAGCGCCAGTTATTAAATCTAAGCCTTTTTTCAACACCACGACCTTTTGGGTATTTGGAAATGACTGTAATATCCTCTTCTCTCATATCTGCCTCTTCTTCTTTGCTCCTGCTATCATCACCTACTATGAGCCCTTGTAAGGCACAGAGGAGCTGCTTAATAAATGTTTGTTGACTCATTTGTAGCATAAAACACAAAATCCTTCGAAAGACTGGCATTCGAAGCTATTGTAACTGCTTACAATTCTTCACTTACTTGAACTATGGCTATACATGAAATTACATCAGCTAGAGAGTTTATTAAGTACCTGCCATGTTCTAGGAACTATGTTAAGCAGTGAGAGTACAAATAAAAACAAAAACGTCAGCCTCTACCCTCAAGGAACTTACATTTTAGTAGGGAAAGATAACCCATAGAAGGGAGCTGGAAGGAGGGGATACTATCTGTGTAGGGTGCAAGGCTTTTGGGAGGAGAAGGGGAGCTAGGAGTGAAGTGAACATTGACTGGGGATCTCATAAAATGATTGTCTGGGACAAAGACTCTCAAAGTCATAGAGAGGGTCATAGGGTAAAGACACACCTAGGGTGAGAAGGCTGGGGATGAGCTCGTAGAAAAGTCTGGACAATGAGGAGTGGATTGGAAGGTCCATGGCTTCCTAACAATGGCTCTTCTCCTCCCCATCTTCTTCCTTTTTATCTTTTGCAGCAGTGGCAGACTATTCCTCATGATGCATTGAACTGGTTGGTCATGCCTTTGCTCACAAATTTTCAAGGGTTCCTTGGAGCCTCCTGGTTACAGTTCAGATTCCTCTGTCTGGCATTCAATGCCTTTCACAATCTCACACCATCCTGTGTTACTTACAGGATTTTTCTCATTCCCCTGCAGAGAATTTATAATGAAATTGAACTGCACTTACATTTCCTCTTGTTCATGCTATAGCCTATAGCTGGAATATACTCTCCTCTCATCTCTGTCTCTTGAGTTCATTCTTACCCATTCATTAAAACTCAATTTAAATGCTAACTCAATCAGGAAACATTCCTTGATCCCTGGTCAGAAATTATGTTCCTATTTGGACTTTATGTTGCACTTTGTTTTGTACCTTTTTAATGCACTTATGATACAATGCTATATATGATGGTGATCTATATTATTCCCCGATTATATTATAAAATCCATGAGCATGGGACCTAGTTTGCATCTTCCTTTAATACTTAGCACAATGCTTTGTACCCAACTTAAAGCACAATGCTTTGTACCCAACTTAAACAATCAATTGATCAATAATGAATTTCTCCTAGCCATTTTCTCCATTTCTCCACAAAACATCTTCATTTCCTTCAATCTGAAGAGGTAGTATGATTCCAAGTCCCCTCACCATCTTGGTTTTTCTCCCCTACAAAACATCTAATTGTTGACCTTTCTAAAAATGAGGCACTCAGAACAAAATATAATATTTCAGATATAGTTTGAGCAGTAGCAAAATCCTCTGGGAATATCATCCTTCTTCTTTGGGATATTACATTTTTTTCTATTATTGCAGTTCAAGACTGAATTAGTTTTTGTGGATGTCATATCCCAATATCAACTTAAATGGATCTTGCAATCCACAAGATCCTCATGAACTGCTTGCTGTCTAATCACCTCACCACCATCCAGTGCTTTGGTAGTTAAGTTTTTTTTTAAACATAGTGAATTTACTCTTATCTCTATTAAATTTCATCGTGTTATCTCTGACCTATTATTCTGGCTTGTTAAGCTAGTCTTAAGAATAACAAAGAAGGAATGACATCTAAGTAAAAAGGAATCTGAAATTCTCTTTTAAGTGTATCAGCAACTTGAGTCAAAATTAATTTCTGCAAAATGAAGTACAACTACTTACAGGATGAGAGGTCAAGGATGATCCTTGACAAGGTTAGTTAGTCTGTGGAGAAAGGATCAAACCCAAACTTATCCAGAGAAATGGGATTCTCTATAATGAGGATGAGATAGTTGGAATTTTAGGATAGGAAAGCTTATTAATGTGTGTTTCAAATAAACAATGAGTGGTGAGTAAAACTTTGGAGGAAAGCTAGAGTAATTATGTCAAATCTTTTGGTTTAGAGGAAGTGAAGTTGTACCAAAGCACTGGCAGATATGTGGGCCTTTGTATCTGAAAGGAAAATCACTTCTTCCCTCCATCCTGGAGGCAGGGAGATGGGATGCTGAAATCTTAAGAAAAGCGAAGAAGTACATGCCAGTGTGCCAGGGGCGATAAAGGGCCAGAGAACATGCCACTGCCATGATGAACAGAGGTTAACCACAATGAGATGGAGACTGCCTTCTACTCTTCTGCCACTGCCCCAGCACCATGGCAGCTTTCTTAGGGGACTGGGGAGGGGCGGGCAGGTGGAAACAGGTGGACGATATAAAGTGGCCATCAGCTTCTCTAAGGTGCATGTGGGGGAGAGATGAGAGCATCGCTTAGACCTGAGTGCTAATGCTGCCACTATTATCAGGGGGTGAGACTCTGGTGTACCCAGAGCACCACAACAAGTAGACTTCCTAATTCACTGACCTGAACATGTCATTGCCACGTTCAAAAAAACCTTTAAAGGCTTCTCATTGCCCATAGAATAAGATACACATGCTCATTTAACCTGGTATTGAAGGCCCTTGGCAATTAAATTCTAATCTACTGTTCCACATTTATTTCCCACAGTTCTTCATACTCTACTCATTCCGGTCCAACCCAACTACCAGCTCCCTTTACACTGAGCTCATTCTGTCCTCTGCAGAATCACTTCAGAACATAATAGCAAATTCTCATTTGTTGGGAATTATCAAAAGTGAACTGCTCTTCTTCCTTCCGGAGAGGGTATGTTTCTGCTACTGGCTTTATCTGTGTTTCTTTAAGATTACATTCTGCATCTACCTAATTCCTAAAAGTCAGTATTCCTGTGAAACTGGGATTAACCCAATGCATTATTGATCGGTATACACTTTGCTCAAGGGAAGTGGAGAGGGAGATTATTTTCTGTTTCACACTGAGAGAGAACTCTAAATCACTTGGGTTCCTCAGTTGGGTTCTTGAAATGAACCGAAGAGATTTTATTGATAAATACTACTATGACTCCTCAAAAGCAGGGCAAAGGATAAACCATATGAATTCAAACTGTCATGGACATGACTGAGTCAGCTATGAAGGAGAAACTTTTTCCACATTTCTGTTGAGGTTTAAGGTTTAGGGGTGCACAAGACCCCAAAATACCAACACACCAGGTCCTGCCAAATGAATTTGACTCTTTCAGCCAAAGTAAAGTAAAGTTTATTAAAGGTTCACCATAAAGCATAGACTGTTAAGGAGCCTAGGTATTTATGACACTTTATTGGACAAGCGGGCCAGAATAATCTGACACAGAGTGAGACACAGAGTGCTAGATAGTTCTTGGCCACCTCTTGGAGGTATGATGGAGCTTATATTCAGAAAGTTTGTGGGAGGGTTTAGGGGTGGTCTAGAGGAAGAGTTTGGGGAGGATCTTTAGGAGGAGTCAAATGAGGTCAGACTCCAGGTATGAGAGATTAAGGGTAGAAATAACTGGAGGCTACCTGGATATCTTACTTATTCATTCTATCATTGTTGTTTTTTCACCTCAAAATTGGGAAACTCTTTTGTCTCATGTAGTTTTCATTTATGATTTCTTGAAATTGAGCTCTAAAAACCCAGGTTTCCATAAAGTCCATTGGGATTCAAATGGAGCTACTTGACTATGCCTTTAAACCCAAATCACTCTGGCTCTCACTGATTTGGCCAATAATAAGTCCCAACTCAAGTCTCACTTACTCATTGTATGGGTTTTGATGGCCCAGAGTGAATGAAAATAGTAACTATTTCTCTTCTGGCCAGAAACTCTGAAGATCTTCTCTTTCTAGACTGATTATTTTGTGGAGGCAAACTAGGCCATCTTTTGTCTCAATTCTTAACTAGCCTTGAATCACTGAACGGGTGTTGCCTCAGACAAACTGAAACCTGGGAAAGACCTTAGCTTAAAAAGGCCAAAAAGACATCTAGGGCCATTGCCCATTGTCCTAGCCTGTGTCGGGTCAATGAACTCACATGAGTCTGGAAGAAAGAATGAGGCTGATGACTTTGCAAAGCCCGGCCTCACTTAAATCCAATATGCTTGCAAGTCTAGACATCACCCTCCTGATGACAACAATCTAACTTCTTCTAATTTATGTTGATGATACCACCATACCTCCATTTTTTACTCAGTTCTTTGAAGTCACTTTTGATGATTTCTTTTTTCTGATCTCCTCTATATTCTATCATTTGGAAAGTCCTACTCATTATACCTTTACAATATCTCTAACAATGGATCATTTCCTTTCTACTCCCACTATCACCAGCCAAGTTAAGAATATACAAAAATTTTAGAGTAGCTCTTTTTATGGTGGAAAAGAACTGGAAACTAAGGGGATGCCCATCAATTGGGAAATGGCTGAACATATTAATGGTATATGAATGTAATGAAATATTATTGCTTCAAAGAATGATGAAAGAGAATTTCAGAGAGACATGAGGCCCATCAATTGGGGAATGGTTAAACAAGTTATGGTATATGAATGTAATGGAATACTATTGTGCTATAAAAAATGAGGAGCAGATGGACTTCATATTTACCTGGAGAGGTTTATATGAACTGATGCTGAGGGAGGAGAGCAGAACCAGGAGAAATCTGTACACAGTTACAGACACAACATATGTGTGATGACCAGCTTTGATAGACTGGACTCTTCTCAGCAATGCAGGGTTATGAGACAACTCCAAAAAACTCATGATGGAGAGAGATGTCTACATTCAGAGAAAGAACTAGAAAGAACAGTTTGAATGCAGATAGAAGCAAATTACCTACTCTCTTTCTTTTTCTGGTTTGGTTTTGTTTCCCCTTTCCCATTGTTCATTCCATCCATTACAGTCCTTCTTTATAACCTGACTAATGTCTAATGTGGAAGTATTTGCAGCTCCTATACTTGATTGCATGCTGCCATGGGGTGGGGGGAAGAAAGGGAGGGGTAGAAAATTTGAAACTCAAGGGATTGTGGAACTGAATCTTGTCAACTAAAAGTAAACAAACAAATTAATAAATACAAAAAAAAAAAAGAGAGACATGAGAAAACTTTCATGAAATGATACAGAATGAAGTGAGCAGAACTAGGAAAATGATTTATGCTATAACAAAAGCATTGTAAAAACAAACATTATTGAAAGATTTAAGAATCCTGATCAGTGCAATGATCAACCAGCATTCCAGAGAACCAATAATGAAGCCTAACTTCCTGGACTAAATATGCAGACTGAGACACACATTTTTGCACGTGGACAATATCGGAATTTGTTTTTACTTAAATACTATACATATCTGTTAGCAGGCTTTTTCTTTTCATTGGAGGGGAAAGAAAGTAGAAGGGACTAAAAAAATGCTTGCTAAATGGAAAAGGTAGTTTTTAAAAATGTAAGAAGGAGAAGAACCTATAGATGTACCAAAAATATCAGAATTTGAAGGTATATTAGAGATCATCGAGTCCAGTCCTCTCATTTTTCCGATGAAGAAACCAAAGCCAAAAGAAACATCATGGGATCATAGATTTAGAGCTGGAAGATACCTAAGAGGCCATTTAGTTTAACCTTTCATTATACACATGAGTAAACTGAGGCCCAGAGAGTTTCAGTGATTTTCACACAGATAGTAAGTGAGAGACAGAATGGAAACTTAGGCTCCCTGACTCCAAAACTGACACTCTTTCCACTGTTCCAGATAAACCTCATTTTGTTTCCTTTACAATTTCATTCAATTTTCAGCTGGGCAGTAGATGTCTGAGAAGAAAAATGTTTGACATATTTATGACCGTCATGTGGCTGGAGGTAGTTTGGCTATGAAATCAAGGCACTTTTCCCTTCTTTTTTCTTTTTAAGAAAACAGTCATTCAGGCCTTTTAGCACTAATATGACTTGTGTTTGGTGGCAGTTACTAATTTTCAAACCCTGCTAGGCATTGGAGGACACAGAAGGGACATATGTTTTCCCTGTGTTATGTTCCAAATTTGCTTAAAAAAAAACACAAACAAACTGGCAATTATGTGAAGGTCTGATTTATATTTCCAGGGAATAGCACAGTAATTCCCTTGTTTTTGTAGCTGTGGTGTTCCAAAACTTATTTATATTGCAGACTTTTCAAAGGAAGTTGGGTAATGATCATAAGATTTTTTTTCTTTCTGTCATGACATCTGAAAATTTTATGAGTTCTCTGAGATTTAAGAACTTGTCCTGCTTTTGCTGCAAGCATGGAACATGGCTAGCATGATTTTACAGGGAGAGCAGTCACTTGGTTAAGCCTCCAATGGCTCTCTCTACTTCACTTTTCAAAAAAAAATTCTTTATGTGGGATTGGAGGCATTTTCAGGCATCACCTCTTCCAGAAAACCTTTCCCATCTCCTCCCCTCACCCTGGCTCAGGCTAGAAATGAGCTCACCAGTCTCAGAACACTCAAGGAAGTCTGTTTGAACTTCCTGTGAACTTTTTTTTTTGGACCAGACTTGTGATTTCATCAGTGGAGAGAGCTCCCAGTGAGGAACTTTACTAATGAGGCATATTGATCGGCACCTTCTCCATAGCTACAATTTTAGAGAGATGGCTCAGGATGTAAGAGGTACATGACTTGTCACACACAGCTAGTAGGTGGCAAGGACAGGACCTGGACCCAGATCTTTCCAAAGGCCAAGGCCATAGTGATCTCTCATACATTTATTGCATTCTATAGGATATTATTATCTTTGGGATTGTCTTATCCCTTTTCTTCACTGTAAGGTCTTTGATATCAGGCACTTTCTTGTTTATTTTTTTTTGTACCTAATACAAGGCACATAGCTACCATGTTTGTTAGATTGGATTAGATTAGATGGGAAGTCACTTTTGTAGAAGGGGCACAATTAACTCTCTCTAAGGTTTGATGAACCATCTGTCTCCTCCTTTGTCCTCTTTCCTTCTCCCAAATGTAGGATTCAAGGAAAATTAAGTAATAGATCAATTTAAAATATTTTATTTCTCAAAGACCTCTCTTTTGTCTGTTGAAATATGTAGGATCCTTTTTAATTGAATGGGACAGATAGGTAATACCTGAACCTAGGTTGGAAAAGTTATGGAAAAAAATTATAATAAAAGAGATACCCTTCTTGAAGAAGAAGGAGGAAGAGGAGGAGAAGAAGGAGGAGAAGGAAAAGGAGAAGGAGAAGGAGAAGGAGAAGGAGAAGGAGAAGGAGAAGGAGAAGGAGAAGGAGAAGGAGAAGGAGAAGGAGAAGTCACTTTTGGATGTGACTAGCTATAAGTAGTGTAACCAGTGAAAAGAGGATTGGAGCCACAGGGAGGAGGAAGAGCAAATTGAGAAGGCAAGGATGTACAGGAAGAAACTAAAACCAAGAAGTGATATTTTCAAGTCATTTCAAGCAGCATTTATCCACATCTACTTTGTGCAAGTCATAGTGTTGAGCCTGGAAATACAGAGATAAAAGCAAAAATAAAAACAGTACTTGCCCTCAAGGAGCTTATAGTCTAGAATGTTAGAATCATCATTTTAGAGCTAGAAAGGATCTTAGGGGTCATCTAGTTCAACATCCTTATTTTATAGTTAAGGAAGTAAAGTGACTTATCCAAGGCTCTACAGAATTAAGTCATACAGACAGAGCCAGGATTTGAACTCTTCCTCTAAATCTGGCTCAGTTTCCAATAAGGAAGGTAATATCTAAATACTAGATAATGTGAGGATGGAGAGAATACTAACAATTGTGGTGAGAGAGAGTCAGAAAAGGCCTTATTTAGGAGGCAGCAGCATCTGAACTGAATCTTGAGGGAATCTAAAGTTTCTAAAAGGCAGGTGAGAAAAGGCACAGCCTGGGCAAAAGCACAGAGGCAAGATATAGAATTTGACTTTGGGGACATAGCAAGTAGGCCATTTTGGCCAAAATGTGGAGTGCCTGAAAAGAATTTAATGTGAAATTTCTAGAAAGGTAGACTGGAGATTTTGTTGTTGTTGAGTGGTGTCTGACTCTTTCTGACCCCATTTGGTGTGTTCTTGGCAGAGATACTGGAGGGGTTTGCCATTTCCTTCTCCAGCTCATTTTACAGTTGAGGAAACTAAGGCAAGCAAGATTAAGTGGCTTGCCCAGGGTTGCATAGCTAGTAAGTATCTGAGGCTGTATTTGAACTCAGGAAGATGAGTCTTCCTGACTCCAGGCCCAGTGCTCCATCTTCTTTGCCACCTAGCTGCTCTGAAGCCAGATGTTACGGGACTTTAAATTCCCAGCAAAGGAACTATATTTTCCTTTGGAGAAAATAGGAGGCTGCTGAAGATCCCTGAGCTGGGAAGTGCTATGGGAGATTATTTTGGCAACTCTGTGGAGGATGGATGGGAAGGGGAGAAACTGCCAAGTGGGAGCTTGGTTAGGAGGTTCTGAAGCACTTTACTGCATAAACGCAGTTATGCCCAAGACTTTCTTCCCACACCTGGCCTTCCTGTTCATACTGATGCTAGGGCTACCACTCTCCACTTGTGACGTTCAGAACAATGAGATGTGGTGGCCTTATCTCTCCACTGATAGAATGGGCAGGTGTAGGAATGTGATCATTGATTCATAGCTGGAAAGGACCTCACAGGCCAGTTACTCCAACCCCCTCATTTTATTCATAAGGAAACTAGAGCCTGTGAAGTTAAGTAGCTTGTAGGCCATGTAGGGCAAAATATCAGGGGTAGGATTTGAGCCCAGTGTTCTGATTCCTGAATCAGTACACCCTCCACTGTAGTCTGGACACAGCAAGGTGAAATAACTTCAAGTCATGGAAGAGGCTTGATTGGAGGTGTCAAATGTCTGGCAGTTTGGAATTAAAACAGATGAAATGAAATGAAACTTCTGGAATTTTTGGAAATCATGGTTAGAGCACAGGAAGGGTGGAGATAAGGAAGGAAGAAAGATGAGTGGATCATAGACCTAAAGTTGCAAGAGTTCTCAGAGACCATCTAGACCAATCCCCCCCTCCCATTTTACAGATGAGGAAACTGAGGCCTAAGGGGGTTGTCACTTTTCTAAGGTCACATGGGTAGCAAACATCAGGGTGGAATTTGAAGTCAGGTTCTCTGACTTCACAATCAATATGCAATACATTTCAGAGTGTGAGCAGCTAAGATCATGTTTTATTTTAGGAATATAAAATCAATTTTGTATATTTTAGTTTGTTGATAGAGTTATAATATTTGGTATATTTAAAGATGTGAAATTTCATTTAAAAATCAGAAAAAATATACTATCACTCTTATACACTTCCTCAAACCATTCAATTTCAAGGAAGGGAATGAGAAATTCTTGAAACAGTTGTCTCTTTCTGCTACTACTATTCCCCCGTCTTTCATATCTCAAGACTCATGACTGGAAATCATATCCTCTCAAAGCCTTTAGCCAACTCCTTGTTAAAGCTCAGAACAAAGGTTGATTTTTCTCATATGTGCTGTGTTCAAAACCAGATGTCAAGGTGGTTTAAGCCATACGCTGTTTTTTTGGACTGTACATAAAATTTGGTCCAAGGGCCATTTGAATTCTGACTGCGGTAATGTTTTTCTTATGTCAGGGGAAAGAACCCATCAGCATCACATCATAACCTTTCATATTCCACACTTGCACAAAGCTAAGGCCCTTCCCCCAATGCAACTCCTTTAATCTTTCCTCTTGAATTCTTCTCACCCCAAAGTGGTTGGCCCATCAGTTTTAAGCAGAAACCTCAGAGCTGCCTTTTCTTTTCTCTGAACCCCAATAATACGGCTGTTTTTTCTTGGGAAACAGCTGGTTTTGTTCCTAGATGAGTATTTATGAAGCAGCAATTAAGAACATTGGTGTGATGAACATTGTGAGGGCTTTGGGGGAAGGAAAGGAAATTTAACTCAGTCCTTTGAGAAAGGATTCATAAATGGCTTTGCTCTTGCAAGACTATGAATGTACTAATAGCTTCAGATTTGGTCTTGGGATCACTGAGTAAGTACTACTTCCCTGTGGGGACTGTGATAACAAGCACACAGTTTTCAGAAAATGACCCTGCTGGTGAAATGAACAATTCCCTCATTCTCTAGCCTCTTCTGCCTTGGGCCACCTTGGACTGAGCTCTGATAAGGTGGCAGAAATAACCGAAGCCTAACTTTATGGCCTGGGTGAGCTAGATAGGTTCCCTGGTGACAATTTGTTTATTTTTTCCAAAGTCAGCAGTTTGAGGACTTTCTGTCTGCATAAGCTAGTGTAGTATAAGGATGACTATAGAATTTTGGAACTGAAAGGGCCTCTCAAATCGATAATTCTAGCTCTCATTTTATAGATGAGGAAACAGATCTAGTAAGGGTTGCTCCTTAGTTACACAGGAGTTAGTATAGTAGCACTAGGGCTAATTCAGTACTCTTAATCTTTTGGTTTAAGACTTCCTTCCTTCCTTCCTTCCTTCCCTCCTTCCTTCCTTCCTTCCCTCCTTCCTTCCCTCCTTCCTTCCTTCCTTCCTTCCTTCCTTCCTTCCTTCCTTCCCTCCTTCCTTCCTTCCTTCTTTCCTTCCTTCCTTCCTTCCTTCCTTCCTTCCTTCCTTCCTTCCTTCCCTCCTTCCTTCTTTCTTTTCTTCTTTTCCTTCTTTCCTTCCTTCCTTTCCTTCTTTCCTTCCTTCCTTTCCTTCTTTCTTTCTTCTCCTAGGTTCTGATTAGTGCAAATAATGAATCCCATGAAGTGGTGACATGTATTTGAATTTACACTATTATATGCTATAATTATATAAAATGTGATCATTGGTTCCAATTCATTGGCATCTGCAGTGTGAATTCAAAGAATGCCATTACTTTATTAGATTCATTGTCCTCACTAATCAGGACCTTACTGTATATAACCTAAACAAAACCATTTTCATGGAAGAGTCTATCTCTGCATATATATATTTAAAGTCTCTCCCATCCCCACCCCCTTACTCTCCTAGTCAAAGGAAAGAAGTGGGGCTTTTGTAATAGAATTAAGACTAGGAAATAAAATGGAAACAAACAAAATCGAGAGGCCCTTTTGGAAAATTTTCCAGAACATTCCAATATAACCTTACAGTGCTATATGTAATTGTAAAATAAAAAAAAGACCAGTTTATGGTATTTTAGAAAGTTAACAAGCATTCATATAGCATGTTATATACCATTCACCATTCTTTTAAAAATTTCTCTTTTTTCTTTCAACAAGATTGAACATCAAGTGACCCTGGAAGATCTGAAAAAACTAAACATAGCCTTTCAGGTAAGAACTGTCCTTTGAAACTTGCTAAGCAAGAGATCTTCTTTCCTGTCTTTTGGTATCAGAGCCAGAAACAGCTTCCTGTTTCTTATCTTGTTTAAATTCAAAATAGAAATGAAGAAAGAATCCTCACTGTCTCGTGAGTAGGGAGGGAAGGTGAGACATGACCATGCTATGGGGTCCTCCTACCAAATCAGGGGTATCAAACTCAAATAGAAATAGGGGCCACTAAACCATACATAAAGGTCCCTGCCAGAGTATATTGATTTAGAAAACCATACATTAGCATTATCTATGTTTCATTGTATTTTTATTTATTTTGTTAAATATTTTACTGTAACTTGAGAGTGTTGTGAAAGCATGAGGCTATGAGTTTGACCCCTCTGCTGTAAAGGACTTTGTTGTTTACTACCAGGACTTAGAAACATGATGAAATGTCATCTAAGGAGATGATAGTGTTTCAGAAGTAGACAGCTAAGGGGTGGCTAGGTGGCACAGTAAATAGAGCACCAGCCTGGAGTCAGGAGGATCTCAGTTCAGATCCAGCCTCAGTCACTTAACACTTAAACTAGCCCTGTGACCTTGGGCAAGTAACTTAACCCCAATTGTTCTCCAAAAATAAAGAAGTGGGCAGTTAGTTTATTTAATTGAATTGATCAGAGTCAGAGGCTGGATCCTAGACTTTAACAGAAGATCATTTCTTGGCTCTCTTTGCTCACTATACTTTTACTTCTAGGAATTTGAAAAAAGAGGTCGAAAATTCTTGGACATGGACATGTTCATATGGATAATGAAGAAGTGTGTGAAGTCACCTAACAAAGTAAATGTATATTTTCTAAAGTTGGAGGATTGAAATTCCAAACCTAATTGACCTAGATTGCATGTTTGTAGGATAATAAAGCCATAAGGATCTCCTATATCAGAGGTTCCCAAACTTATTCAGCCTGTTCCCTCCTTTAAAAAAAAGAAAATTACTCAACACTCCCCTGGAAATCTACTTTCTTTAACTCTTTAGTGACTTAAAAAAATTGCATCATTTCAAATAAATACAAATTTTTAAAAAATAGATAAACTTGGGCCAATCACTGCCTCACTGGGCCTCTTTACCTCATCTGCAAAATGAGAAGGCTTGACTACATAATCTAGGAAATAGGCTGGAACCATCCGGGAGTCAAAGTAGCTTTGGGTGAAATGGGGAGGATATTGAATGAAAATAAAGGGGTGGTGGAAGCACAAGGAAATAAGAGAAGTCCCTCAGAGGGACCTTAGAAGTCTTGTAATCCAATCTCACCATTTAAAATGAGGAAACTGAGGCTGAGAGAGATTAAGTAATGGGTCCCGGGTCACAGAGCTAGTAAAGGGCAGAGCCGGGATTTGAACCAGGTCTCCTCACTTCCATTCCCTTTCCATCATATATAATACCACGCTATCTCTCTAAGTCCTCTTTCCATTAATATTCTAGGGTCCTTGAGTACTTAGACAAGCATGAATTAACATACAGTTCAAACTGTAGAATATTTTTTAAAAGAAATGAAATCATTACTTTTTCATAAATACTGCCACAGTCTAGGCTAATAAAGTGCAGCTTAGAAGTCCTTAGAGATCTAGATTTCTCTAAGGATTGGTTTGTAATTAGCATACTAATTGTTTTTAGGTAAGTGGGTCCTTCTGAAGTGCTTTCAGGTCCTTGAAAAGTTTATAAGTCTTTTAATAATCCCCTTGCAATCTAATTTACATGTTAAACAATGAAGAGAGGTTTTTCTGGGAAAAGGTAGACTTCACCCCACCCACTGTACAAATGCTCTCAATTCAAATGTGTAGTCTAAATCAGCAGTTCTCTAACTTTTTGGTCTCAGGACCACTTAACACTCTTAAAAATTATTGAGGATCCCTCCTCCAAAATGAGCTTTTGTTTATGTGAGCTATATCTATCAATATTGACCACAGTAGAGATTAAAATGTCTTAGCAACATTATGAAAATAGTTTTGATTGAATGGGCCCCTTGAAAGGGTCTTGGGGACCCCCAAGAGACCAATACTTTGAAAACTGCTGGTCTAAATTAATGAGATTTTTACCATGTTTTCATAAGAATAAATGTTGCCCAGGAAGTGGGGCTTTTTAATTTTTCCCTGTATAGCTACATGATAAAAATTTAATTATAAGAAAAAAAAATAACCAGACACAGTTCCTTGACCTCACTTCTAGAAGCTGAAAGAATATACCCTTGAAGAATCCTGAATTAAAAGATTTATCCATTGTCTCTTGCCTAGAACAAGACATTTGAATTGCACATTTGAACTGGAATTTAAGTTTTAAGTCAGTGTTTTTGTGGCTCCAATTTGTTGCAAGATGTATTCTTTAAATAATTCCCATTTTTCATTTTCTAAAAGATTTTCCTCTTTTGTGGAAAAACTAGGTGAAAGAATTCCAAAATGGAATCAATTGACCCACCAACAAGCATTTATTATGTTCCTATTATTAGTTGTGGGGGATACAAAGAGAAAAATGAAATAACCCAAGCATTCAAGCAGCTTGTATTTATTTGATAGGAAGATCATGGGGTATTTAAATGAAAATAAAAGAGTTTTTAAAAGATGACAAACTTTGAAGGACCCCAAACTAGCTACCTACTTTAGACTTTTTAAATGCCTCAGTGTATTTAGGGACAGAGGAGGGGAGAGTGATTGATCAGTGAAGAAGTCCATAATATATATATATATATATATATATATGTATGTATGTATGTATGTATGTATGTATGTATATACATATATATGTATATACATATGTATGTATATACATATATGTATGTATATATATACATATATATGCAAGCTATGTGCATGTCCATGTTAGATGTATATATCCGTATATAGACAGGTGGTTCAATAGGAGACACTGATAGTTATATCTGGAGTCTTGCCCTCTCCAAAAGAGACCACAATATGTTTTTGTTGGAGAGAAGAAGTATTGGACTAGGATTACACACACACACACACACACACACACACACACACACACACACACACACACACACACGTGCATGCGCACACATGTGTATGCATGTATTTATATACATATATACATACACACACATATAGACACATATATCCTCTACCACCACCTTCCATATTACTAGCTTAGGGGTACATAAATTAAGAACAAAAAGTTGCTAGATTTTTCTGACCATTATTGACCATTATTATCCTCTCCTTGAAGAGGAGAGGATCACTCTTATCTTATGCTTGCTATTTTGAATCTTTTTGATTTGAATCTTTTTCCAATTAAAAAAGCCTGTCACAAATAGGTAATATGAAGTAAACCCATTTGTCCAAGGAAATAGTAAACAGAAATCAGAGAAGTTATTCAGATGAGAATATACCAGAAAATACATAGAATGAATTAACTCTCCAGTTGGGAGAGAAATATTTCAATCCAAATTGAGAGAGAGAGAGAGAGAGAGAGAGAGAGAGAGAGAGAGAGAGAGAGAGAGAGAGGGAGGGAGGGAGGCCCTAGTCTCATCCAGGAGGAAGTGTCTCAAAGTCTTAATGGCAAACTGAAAATCAGGAACAATTTAAGAAGTTGGATTCCCTTACATTTTTGCTGATTTCAAAGCCTGTCTTTCCAAAGTCCGGAGTTGGTCCCCAAGAGCACTCCCTATCTACTTTCAAAGACAGCATGAAAAATATCTCTCCTTTCCACAGCTCTTACATCAACTTTGTACCACACAGTACTGCATAGGCATTTTCTCCATGAATTGGAAGGATCTCTTATAAAATGGCTTTGTTGGAAGCCCAGGCTACATTTCTCCTCTGAGTCAAAAATTTTTGTAGTCCCTTATAAAAATCAACTTGACCTACAGCATCAATACAAACATCAGTGTTTTAAAATCACAAAGGTGATTTTTTTTTTATCATCTTAAGTAACCCACATAAGGTATTACTGAAAATAAAATAAAACAAATATTTGTTAACAGTACATGCAACTGAAATGGCAATATATAGTATGCTCCTGGCAGAGCACTGTACATATAATTATATCAATTGGTAAAAAATATTAGGGTAAGTAATAAAGTAAGAGAGTGGAGTTAGGATGAATATACTATTTCTTAGAACTGAAGTCTTCTGAATCATTGCTGTAATTTAGAATTGTGATTGTATGGAGCAGACAGCCCAATAGTCAGCTTCATTTCCCCATTTGATTTTAGATTTAATTCAAAGTACTGATGCTGCAAAGCTCTTCTGTAAGGAAACCATAGAAGGTTCTTTTGGGGTATTTGTTCCTGATAAGAGACTTAGTTTGTTGATTTTTTGGGCATAGCATTCCAAGACTCTACAATGGAAGACAGAGAGAGGAAGATGATCATGGCACCAGCCTATCAGACTATTGACTGCAGCTAGGGCAGGAAATAGTGTAATTGAGACTGGCTTGTTAGCATATTTTTCCACTTACATACAACTTGAGTCTTTTGACCTTGGCAATAGTGTAGTTTGGCAGATTATGCCCAATAATTCCCATACACAGTTTTCTCCTTGAAAATAAAAGTGAATATTTATTGAATACTGGCTTAAAAAATAAATGAATTACTTTGTAGAAATTTTAACTCAAAGACAAATATGTTAATCTACCAACTAATTACTTTTGTATGAGAGAATTAGTTCTAATAAATCCAGTAGCACAACCACACAGAGAAAACATGCTGACAAAAAAGAGAAAGAAGGATTATAACTTTCCAAGTTCCCACTGAAGTATTTCTGAAGTTGGGGAAATCTTGAAATTCCAAGCACCCAAAGGAAGTAAACAAAAAGAGAGTGAATTAGTGGGAAAAAAAATCCTTTTTGGATCATCCAGTTCAATAGAGTAACCTGTTACAGACCTAACAAGAAAAATTGCCCTACTTCATTTCCTGCTTTCTAGAATTTCTAGAACTCTAGGACTGGTTAGTAACCAAGACAGCTCTCTAGCCTTAAGGAACTTCAAGCTGTCCTAAGTCCTAACCAGCATCCTTGCAGAGTCCAAGTGTTCCTAATATGCAGTAATGGACTGTCTACCTGGCACATTATACTTGGACCATCAGTACAGTTGCAATGATGGCAAGATGCAGTGCAGTGCCACCTGGCCCATGCAATGTTTAAGTACTTCTGCTAGGGTTTAGGGTGATGGTGCCACTCACTCTGAGTGCCTAGGAGCCAACAGTGACTGAGTGGGGGCTGATAATGTCTTCTGTTCAGTATCCTGGACTTTGGTTCCCATATATATAAATGATACAAATGAAACTCTTGTGTGAGAGACCATGGGGCAAATCATGACTTTGGTTACCTACATGGAATAATAATTGCACAAAGATCCAGGCGTTGCTACAATTAACTTTTGTGACCTTAGACAAGTTCCTTAACTTCTCTGCCTCAGTTTCCTCATTTGTATTAAAAGACTTCTAAACCACCTTCTAGCTCTAAATCTTACAATCCTTTGTGATAAAGTTGTGATTTATGCTAATGAATATTCTAGGTCTCCATTGGCCCTAGTAATACTAGGGATAATAGGTTCATAGATTTAGAATTAAAAGAGATCCTAGGAACCATCAAATTCCAATCCACACTCATTTTACAAATAAGAAAACTCAGTAAAGTGACTTGTCAAAGGTCAGATAAGCAGTAAACTGGCAAAATTCAGACTCAGGACCTGATTCTTATTGCAACATTCTTTTCATTGTACCACACCATTTGGATCATGACTACTACCTTTTGGTCCTGGGCTCTTCTCAATGCTTCAGCGTTCAGTAGAGCTTCCATACTGCTTTCTGGTGGTTTTCAAAACTCCTCTAATGTTCTGCTTGTTAGATACAGAGGAAGAGCTTGGGATCCCAGTTTCTGGAGTAGGACTAGCTCCCTCCCAGCAGTGCTTGTGTTCTTTTGATAAGATTCCAGGACCCAGGGTTCATTCTCTTAAAGTCATGTCATCTACTTAGTTCATAGGATAAGAGATTTAGAACTGGAAGGTACCTTACAGGCCATCAAGGCTAATCCCCTCATTTTACAGATGAAGAAACTGAGCCTTGGAGAGGTTAACCACTAGTCCAGGATCACACAACTAATATAACTTCTGAGGCTGGATTTGAAGGCAGATCTTCCTTGTTTCAAGGTCCAACTCTCTATCTGTTATGCCACCTACCTATCTCATTCAGCAAATATTTATTGTATGGTGACTATTACTTCCAAATGTGTTGGCCACATTCTAGAGCACTTTGTTGGTTTTTTTTTTTTTGGTTATTTTTTTATTTCTATTGAAACTTAATTTAAAGTTCTGGAGGAAATTTACTCTGTGAGTAAATCCATGATCACTAGAATTGGATTGTGTGTCATTTCTGTTTTAAGTTATTTCCCTTGCCAATACTTTGCTTTTCCTTAGGCTGGTTAAAACAAAACACAAAAACAAACCCCAAACTCTCATTTGTTTTCCAGTTGACTCCCCCTGAGTAGGGAAAGCAGGAAGGCAAATTACCCAGCCTTGTCAAAGGTCTGTTCCCAGAGGAATCCCTATACGGTCTAGCATCCCCTTTGAAATTGCCTTTCCAAGGATATTTTTAGGTATGAGTGCATACCAAGGGTTCCACTTCTCTCTTCCATTATATTTTTCTTTAAGTTAGAGGCTATAACCAGATCTTTCACTAGGGAAGAATTTTTGTTCCCATGTGCTAGTCAGGTTAATTGCCATATTAACATTTTAGAACACACATCTAGAGACTTTTTGAGTAAGAGGTACTCTTTAAAAATAGATGGAATTCATAAATAGGAGAAATGAAGGTAGCTAAATGCCTCTTTTCCTCTTAGTAGACGTATTTTATTCCTGTATAGTCTGCACACACTCATTATGTTTTTTCCTCTCTAGAGTAATGAGCAAATAGAACAACTTTTCATGAAAATAGACTGTGCGGCGACTGGTAGAATTCAGTGGGTAAGTTAGTTTGTGCTTTGTGAGACAAGTTTCAAATTGTGTGGAGCTCCAAATGGGATTTTTAGTTTTGCTTCTTTTTCTCCTTTATGGAACGTACAGATTTGTGAAGGCTTAACAGTGACTCTCTCTTGCCTGCCCATGACAACTAGCAAATCCTGGCTTTCTTACTGCCTGAATGATTCTGGGCAAATTGTCCTAATTGTGATAACTGTGCCTCAGTTGTCCTCATGTGCAAAATCAGGGTGTTCTGTTATATGACCTCTAATGTCACTTTCAGGTCTAAATCTATGAGCCTAATGGGAAAGATATTTGTAGTTTAAAAACTTTTTAGGTGTTATAATATGATGGGGGAGGGGCCAAAACATATATGCAGACACCATCAGTTTGCTAAATAGCATCATCCATATGGAACCTGTTTCTAGGAGACTGGAGGACTGGAACATTCATGGTCATTATGTGTTAACCTACCACATGGTTGGGAGTTGCTTTTTTTCCCATTGACTGAGTGTCCAGAGCTATCATCTTTAAAAGAGCTTGACTGAGAGCCTGCTTGGGGCTTTTGCTGCAAGTTCCCAATGTCTTCCACGGGAGTGACGCCATTTTAGCAAATTGATGGTGTCTTCTTAGGCTTCTGATCCCCATTGCATTTATAACAATAAAACTAGGAGGTCCATATCTTGGGACAGGACTTCAACTGTAAACCAGTCTATAAAGGGGGTCCCCGCTCCTACTGGCAATCCTGAATGTAAATAACAGTGAATGTGATGGTAGGCCAGTTTGATACCTTTTTTTTTTTTTTGCTTTTTGGAGGGCAATTGGGGTTAAGTAATTTGCCCAAGGTCACATGACTAGGTTTTTGTTTGTGTGGATTAAGTATCTGAGGCCAGATCCAAACTCAGGTCCTTCTGACTCCAGGGCCGGTGCTCTACTCACTTCAACACCTAGCCGCCCCCAGTTTGATACCTTTTAAGAGTAAGACCATGTGCCACAGACACATGTCTTTTCTATCACTAGTTTGGGATTTAATTGAACTTGAAAAATATTTATTAACTTAATAAGAGATACTAAAAGGAAACTGAGGAAGATCAAGTCATTTGCCCTAGGATCAGAAGTATGATTTGAATCTGGGCCCTCTGAGTTCAGTTCCAGTGCTCTTAACATTACCATGATTCTTCAGAGAACAGTTATTTTTCTGTGTATCTCTTTCAATTCTTCCTGCCATGATACATTTTACTCCTTTCTGATAGACTTTGAAGAAGTAGCAACTTGTAGTCAATGTTATAAAGGGGTGACCAGATCATTCTCCTGACGGGTAAACAATGAAATAGGTACATTAGGAAGCCAGGTCCTGGGTATGTTTGTGATAGCATATGGAATAATTAGATAGAATGCCAGATGTGGAGTCAGAAAGAGTCACCTTGTAAGTGGCCTCAGACACTTACTAGCTGGGTGATTCTGGGCAAGTCACTTAATCCTGTTTATCTCAGTTTCCTTATCTGTAAAATAAGCTGGAGAAGGAAATGGCAAACCACCTCAGTATCTTTGCCAAGAAAATCCCACATGAGATCACAAAGCAATCACAGAAATGACTGAATAACAACGTGGAATGGTTATTGGGGTTGTTAAAAAAAATGTGGGAATAGAGAGATAGAATGTAAGCAAGGAAGAGAGAGAATGGTCAGAATGTTATGATTTTGTTGAAGTCAAGTGTATACACTTCCATAGGCAATTTGGGACATATTCAGCCTGTAGTATTACAGCAGTCCATCCACAGGTGACATTCCCTGGTGCAGATGCCCCCAGTGTTTGCTTACATGAAGCTTGATTTAGGGGAACCTGAGGAAGGTGAGAGTGGAGGCAGCCCATGGAGTTGCACATTCCCAGCTGGTGTGTTTGAAGGCATGCTGAGTCCTAGTGTTGATTCTCACCCCACCCCCCCAGACTTAAGATAGGGATAAACTAGGTATCTATTAGTGTTCTAGGCATTGGGGATACAAAGACAAAAGTGAAATCGTCCCTGCCTTCAAGGAGCTTATAGTCTTATCACATCTCAACTGCATAGTTTTGGGAGCCCTACACTTTCCTGATGAAAAAGGATGGCTGAGCATTTGGTATTCAAATAATTCCAGAGCCAGAATGTGAGAGTACATGTAGGTAAGTAGATCTGGGTCCCTTTTCTCCAGTATCTTAATATTTTCATTAGAATCTGAGTTTCCTTTAAAGAAAATGAGAGATATGGGGGGAGGGCCCGGTGGAGACAAAGACAAGTTGAGAGTAGCTTGAGGCTTAAAGAGACATCATCTTTTAACCCAATAATGTTGGCAGCAATGCTAACGAGTTAATGATAGTAATTTAATGACAAGTAAAGGCCTTAAGGCAATGTCTAATCCAAGACTCTGTGATAGAGAGAATTTGTAGGAGCCAGAAAGATGGCTGATATAAAATTCCTTTCTTTTTTAGGATGACTTTTGCACCTACCTACAGTTAGAGTATTCAGAACAGGCGGACTCCTTGGCCCGGCAGAAGGAGGTTTACTTCGTCACGCCCGCATTGTCACAGGGGCTATCTCACAGTGGGCCTGTCCTTCGAATTTTCTCTCTGCCTGATGATACCTTAATCATGATGGGAGAAGATGGAGTCATTTCTTTCTGGTCACCACAGCTGACATTGAAAAGAAGAAAGCTGGTTTTCGTATGTGATTTTCCTTTGATAGGAATGCTGAGTATGACAGTTTGATTTTATTTGCAATTTTAAACTGCTTTTTAAGTAGCATGATTACATGAATAGTGTCCTTGAATATAATATATTCCTATAGGAATGTGCCAGCCTAGAGAATGCTAGCTACAGGATGAGCTCAGTACATAGTACAAGATAATGCTTCGTTTTCACTTATAAGATCAGATTGAGTGATACATTACACATGATGGGATTGTGTGTAATTTATCATATGTCTTAAGAATAGACAAATGGAAAGAATCCTCAATTTTTTTTTCTCTTCTTACTGGTCATTTCAAGCATAGCTAGTTATTTCTCAGAGTTTCTCTTCAGGAAATTTCTCACTGAATCATAGAGATTGAGGCTAAAAAGATCTTAGAAGTTCATTCAAACTATTCTCCTGCCTTCAAACATGATTGTACCTAAACTGCCCAAGAATCTACTCTCTCTCTAAAGTCCTCCTTAGAAGTCACTTCTCCCCAATGTCCCTGAGCAACCTAGCCCACTAAGGTAGAGGTATTCACAGTCAGCAAGTTCTTCTTCAAATATAATATTAAATTCCTCCTGTTACAACTGAAGTCCCTATCTTTTTGCTTTGTCCTTATTAGAGAGAGAAAATCTATGTCAGGTCACTCTACTCCAAGTATCTAAGGGTTTATTACGTATAAAGTAGTACAACTCCCCCCTCCATATATAGACACATAGACACATATCCATATATGTATTATGTTCATATATAATGTGTATACATACCTATATCTTGGACAGATAGCATAAGTGAACAATGAGTTGAGCCTAGAATTAAATAGGAAGATTACCTTTGGGAAATTGCAACACTCTTTTAATAAACCTAAGCTTCATCCAGAAACAAAAATCCATCTTTTTAATACCAATATGCTACTGGTGCTATTCTATAGTTATGAGCCTTGGAAACTTTGAGTCATCAAAATGACCATCACACAGAGGGTGTTGGAGAGTATGAACAGGAGGTAATATATAATGAATAGGTATAAAACATGCTCTGGTCTTCCACCCCAATTCAGTGTTCACAGATTTAGAAGTTAGATCCCCAGAAGGGCAATTCATCTCACAGGGCGATTTGTGGGTCCAGACCTCCTGAAACTATACCTTATTCATGAACTTCTACCACTGTACTCCCCATGTGATTGCTCCCCTACAAAATCTTTATGTCTTCAAAGACAAACCAGAGTAAAGAACTTCATAAGGGAGGTATATGATTGAAAAAGATGGATTGGTTCAGTGACGAGAAGTAACTAATTGTTGGGCAACCAGTTCACTAAAGAGTATCCCTGAAATGTCAGGAGAAATTGAGGCAGGCCTTTGTCACTTTGGGAAGACTTCTATGAAGAAATTTTGGGAGGACATACTTGAGAGTTGTATGAGATGGTCAGGTGTGGAGGAGATAAAACCTGTTATCAGAATGTCCACTCTGATGAGATCATAGATCCATCTGAGTATTGCCTATGGCCATCAGAATTTAATAACCTTCTTTCTCTTGAAGGAGACCAATTAAATGAGTAGCCTAGGATGTTGGATGTGTTTTAGAAATAAAAATGTCTGCAGCAATGTATGAAACTGTTCTGTCCTTTACAATAAATATTCTGGGGTATAATTCAGCTCTTTGATGTTTTAGGACAGAGCCATCAACCGGAAATCTAAGTGGGTGACGGATTTCATAAGCATGCCACAGTATAACAAATTGATTATTGGGACTGGGTAAGTGTTAGAACTCTTGAAGGAAACAGGCCATAAGTAGAGGTTGATATGACTATATGTGTTTATAATATGTGCATGTATATGTACACATATATCATATAATATACTGGACCCTCCCTAATGATGAAATTCAGTAAATCTATCCATCTATCTATCTATCTGTTTGTCTAAGTTCACACCTCAGCTCTGCCATTTACCACCCATGTGGCCTTGGACATACAGCATCACCTTTTATGGGCCTCCATTCCTCAGCTGTAAAATAAAGGAACTTAATTGCCCTCTACAATTTCTTCCACTTCTAACCCTATGATGCTATAGGATAGATCTGGCTCAGATACAAGTTGTACATCAGTAGGTCTTGCCAACGGGGTCCAGAGATTGCACAATTTCCTAAATATTGTACTGAAAGGAACACTAGAATAAGGGTCTGGAAACCAGAGTTCTATTCCTGACCCTTCCCTTTACTGTGGGACTCCAGGCAATTTATTTCCTCCCTCTGAAATCCTGCCTCAGACAATTCCTAGCTGTCTAACCCTAGGCAAGTCATTTAACATCTGTCTGCTTTAGTCCCTCATCAGTAAAACAGGGATAATAATAATGGTACCTACCTCTCCGGGTTGATGAGAGGATTAAATGAGATAATATGTGTAAAGTGCTTAGCTCATTGCCCAGCACACAGTAGGTGTTTAATAAATGCTTATTCCCTCTCTGCCCACCCTAGACCTCAATTTCCTCAACTTTAACATGAAGAAGCTAGATTCATTGACCTCCATCCATGATCCCTTCCAGCTCTGATGGCTTATGCCTCAATGACACTCAGCTAATTCCAATGATGCCGTTATCTCTCAAAACATTTTCAAAACACTTCTTTTGGTATTACCTTCTGAGTCCATGCACAGCCCACATGAGAAAACCTGATGCTTTTATCTTCTATTCACACCTAGTTCGTTTACCCCAAACATTATCATCCCATTATTAAAAAAAAAACTTGCCTCTGAATGGCATTTGGTTGTTTTAAAAAATTAAATGCAGTTCCATTGAGGAGATTTCAGACAATGTGCTTCAGGCTCAGGAGGCAGTACCAAAAGGAGAGTCCCCCCTAGCTTTTGAACATCTCTGGAATAAAGGCACAGACTCCCAAGATGACCCCTTTGAAGGTGACAGAACTTATTTAAACGTCTAAGTCTGGGTAAGTTGCTTAGAGAGCAATAACAACCTGGTATGTTAGTCTCATTGTGTGTGTGTGTGTGTGTGTGTGTGTGTGTGTGTGTGTGTGTGTGTGAGAGAGAGAGAGAGACAGAAAGAGAGAGAGAAAGACAGACAGAGACACAGAGAAACAGAGACACAGAGAGACACAGAGACAGACAGAGAGAGAGAGATACTCACACATAGAGACAGAGAGAGAGACACACACACACAGATACTCGGAGACAGAGATAGAGACACAAGGAGATGCAAAGAAGCAGAGACAGAGAAAAAGAGAGAGACAGAGAGACAGAGACACAAGGGAGAGACAGAGACAGAGAGAGAAAGAGAAACAAGGAGAGAAGAGGGAGGGAGAGAGAGAGGAGAGAGAAGGAGGTAAGGGAAGAGAGAAAGGGAGAGGATGGGGGAGAGAAAAAAACAAGAAAGGAGAGATAGAATAGAGGAGAGAGGGAAGGGGAGAGAGGGAAGAAAGAGAAGAGAAAGGAGAGAGAAAGAGAGGTAGGGAAAAGGGAGAAGGAGAGAAAAGAAAGAAGAGATGGGGGCAAAGGAGGGAGGGAAAGAGAAGAGAGGAGAGGGAGAGAAAAAAATGAGAGAGAGAAAATAAGCAGAGAGGGAGGGAAGGAGAAAAAGAGAGGGGAGGTGGGGGGGGAGAGAGAGAGAGAGAGAGAGAGAGAGAGAGAGAGAGAGAGAGAGCACTGTTCTTTCTTTTCTCACAAAGAAGTGCAGTGATTGAAATAGAAGCTTTAATGGAAATGGCTGACCCATCAAACTGACAAGACAGAGGGGGAAAAAAAGAAAAAAATCAGGAGACCTGTATCCATGCAACCAGGCTTTAGTGCTACAGATGAAGCATAGCACCGTCTGGAAATGAAATCTGAAAGGGCATTTAACACCAAGGGCAAAGGAAGCCAATGAGTTTTGCACTTGAGAGAGTGAAACATCAATCTTAATGAGTAGATCTCTGTACCTCATATTCTTCTTTCACACACAGGCTTTTACATCAGCAAAACCTGTCGCCATGGCAGGAATAACTTTTAGATGTAGAACAATCAGAGGGGCTCGTGGCAGGGGGTGGGGAGGAGTAAGGAGGGTTGCTTCTCTAGGTTAAGATACTTCGATGTTGCCAGGAGCATCAATAGTGGTACGGTGGAAATAGGAACTAAAAGACCTGGGTTCTAGTCCTGGCTCAGACAGCTGATTCTGGAGGGCTTAGACAACTCACTTAACCTCAACCTGCTTGGTCTCAGTTTTGCTTATCCATAAAATGAGTGTAATAATTCTTGTGATAGGTCCCCCATAAGATTGGGGATATATATGTACATACACACATGTATATACACACATACGTATGTATGTGTAAATATATATATATATATATTTGAAAGTACTATAAAATGCTATCTAAAGGTCCAATGTCATTACTCTGGAAGTGGAGGACTTTAATTCCTGGCATTTTACAACCTTCATCATCAACACCACCAACATTAACTATTTAGTAAAAATCTTAATGCATTCAGAATTGTTTTGGAAGCTATCCCAAGCACTAAATTCCCTCAATTACATTTTTAAAAAATACAATTAAAATGGAGTAGCCAGTATGTCTCTGGAATAATGTAGGATGGGAGTATGTCTAGGAAGCAAGGGTTAGGATAAAGCAGACCAGGGTGGTCAATGGATGTGGGGACCCCAGGAAAACACATGTGAGGTCTGGTAAGAGAATATAGATGGGGCAGACAGTTTCTTCTCATTGGATGAATTCTTCTGTTTTGTGGAAGAGATGGGATCTTGCTCCTGCAAACATACAATTATTTTTGATTGAGCTAAGATGAGAAATGTATAGTTTACTTTTGTAGCAGCAACCACACTGGCATACCCAGGATGGCTGCTAGCACAGGTTCTTAGATCTACTTTACTAGGAAAGACAGCTGTTTCAGGGGTCAACAATCTTTTAAAAATTACATTCACTAGTTCAGAGGAAAAATTAGTACCCTGAATTTCAGAGAAAATACAAACAGATAAAATACAAGCAGAGAACTAAAGACCAACAGACAGGGCTCCAACTACCTGAATCAGCTATACACTTTACATACTGACCACTCAGAATCTCGACCAGGGAATCACAAGATCCTTCTCACAAGTGAGGCCCCAAAGCAAAATGCCAACTCAGAGTATATATACACTTCTCAGAGCCAGAAGGCATCACAACCCTTGTGACTTGGTGCCTAATTAGAAATTAACAAAAGGTGTGAAAGCCTTCCTATAAGCAAGCCTCCCCTAAGCAAGTTTCTTTTAATGGGTTTCAGGTGAGGCCTATTAATGGGCCAGGAAGATCTTACAGCCCATTAACATTACAAATTTTTACGTGCTTAATTTTGGGACAGAGACCGTGAGATCCAGTTGTATGAACTCTCCAATCTGGAGCCTTATTGTCAGATTGGCAGCTTGGATAGCATACCTCTGAAGCTGGACTACTGGTAAGTGACAAAGCATTTGTGTGGTCAGGTTGGGTATGTTTGCCCATTGCTTGTTCTCTTCCCAATCCTCTTTCTCTCTCTTCTTTCCTGGTATAAATGCCCATTTTATAGTCAGTAAGTTTTAGGGATGTGGAATAGTGTATTTCCATGGGGCATTTGTGCTCCCAGTGATAAGATTAAGCCATACCTGTGGTGTAGTAGAAGGTATACACTCACTAAATTATTTTTGTTTGCTTACTTGCCTAGGATTTTTATTGTTGCTTTGGGTTTAGTTATTATATTTGAGATTCAGTGCCCTTACTTGCTCGAGCTGGCAGTGCAATGGACACTTCTGGGCTCATCCCACTATTAATGAAAATGGAGGCTTGATCTATTCTGTCTCTGACCTGTGCTGATTTTCCCCCTCATTGGGCAGCCTGGTGGTCCCCTTCTTCTAGAAGCTGATGATACTGGTGTAGTACTTGGTGTGGGCACCTAATCAATCTTAGCCCTACTACACCTAGGAGCTTCTGAGCTCAACTGATCCAGCATCTTTAGCCCCCCCCCCCCCCCCAAGCAGCAGCAGGGATTACAGGCATGGACCACCATGTCTGACTGCCCTCTGATTTGCTAACTGTGTAATGCTGGGCAAGTCATGTCTCTAAGCCTTAGTTTTCCCATCTGCAAAGTGGGGATAATGCCTGTTTTGCCTTCCTCATGGGGTTGATTTCAGACATTTAATCTTCTTATACTCCCTCTGTTTTGCCCCCATATATGTATATACATACATATATAATGCAGACACACATAGTAGACATTTATGCATATACATATATAATATAGATACATATACACATATCCCTATATATTATATATGTAAGAGGCATCATAGCATAGTGGATACAAAGCTGGCCTCAAAATAGTTTCCTTACCTGGAAATTCCCTATACAAGTGATATATAATATCCAATTCCTATCATAAACCCATATTTAGGTACATACACACACATTTAGATGAATGAATTACTATATTGGTATTGTTATGTTGTTGGTCATCTAGGCCAACACCCATATTTACAGATGAAGAGACTGAAGCCTGGAAACACAAAATGGTTTGCTGTAAATACTTGGTTAATTAATTAAATAACATTTATTAAGCATTGATTAGACTCATAGTCATGAAGACTTGGGTTCAAAATTGCCTAAAACACTTATTAGCTACGTGATGTAGGTTAAAATAAAAAGTACTTAATAAATATTTATTGATTGATTGACCAAGGGAGGGAGATGAGGGTTGGCAACATAGATTTGGAGTCATTGGCATAGATGATAGTAGAACCAATGGGAGCTGATGAAGTCATCAAGAAAAAAGAGTAGAGAGAGAAGAGAGCCCAGGACAGAGTCTTGGGTTACATCCCTGAAAAGGGGATGGGACCTGGATGACAACCTTGCAAAGAAGAGTTGGGCAGGTAAGAGAACCATAACAGAAGGATATCATGAAAACTGAGGGACTAGAGAGTTTCCAGAAGGAGGAAGTAACCAAAAATGCCATTCACAATAGAGAGGCTGGGAAGGATGAGAACTGAGAAAACATTACTAGAGGAAGAGGCGTTTCAGTAGAGTGATGGGCACAATGGTCAATTCAAAGGGATGAGAAGTAGGAAGGAGATGGGAAAGCAGAGGGAAATGAGGAGAGTTTTCCAGAAGTGTTGTCATAAAAGGGAAGATATAGGATGATAGCACAAAGAAATGGTAGGGTCAAGAAAAGGTTTTCATTTCATTTTGTTTTGTTTTTCAAGATTAGTGGGGGGAGGGGGGCTGAATGGGTTTGTAGGTAACATGGAGGGAGCCACCAAATAAAGCAAAACTGAAAATTTGGGAGAAAGATAGGATGATCAAAGGGACAAGATGCCAGAGGAGACATGAAGCTATGAGAATGGGCACAAATTGAGGGGTTGGCCCAGGCAAGAGAAAAGGTCACCTCTTCCTCCAGGACTAGAACAATGGAAGAGAACATGGGGGGTAATGCTGAGGTCACTTAAAATATAAAACTGGAGAAAATACAGGACTAGCAATGGGTGAATTGAATTATTTTTCAGAGTAACATAAAGCCAGGTCTTCTGCTGCCAGAGGCAGTCAGGTGAAGCAGTAGATGGAGAGATGGGCTTGAAGTCATCAGAAAGACCGAAGTTCAAATCTGGTCTCAGACATTTACTAACTGTGTTAGCCAGGTAGCTCACTTAACCTCTCTCCGGCTCTCTTTCCTCAATTGTAAAATGAGGATAATAATAACACCTATTTCTCAGGATTGTGAGGATCAAATAGTTTAAAACACTTAGCACAGCGCCTGGCACAGAGCAGACGCTTAATAAAGCCTCCCTCCCTCCCTCCCTCCCTTCCTTCCTTCTTCCCTCCCTCTCTTCCTTCCTTCCTTCTTCCCTCCCTCCCTTCCTCTCTCCCTCCTTTCTCCCTCCCTCCTTTCCTTCCCTCTTTCCTTCCTTCCTTCCTTCCTTCCTTCCTTCCTTCCTTCCTTCCTTCCTTCCTTCCTTCCTTCCTTCCTTCCTTCCTTCTATCCTCCCTCCTGAAAGGTTGTATAAATGATCTAAGAAGAAAGGAGGACATTTGGAACAGATACCATGGGGATTTCAGAGAGAATCAAATAGGCAAGAGTGAAGGGACTGGCATCTAGTATCCGTCTAGTAACAAGGGCCCAGAGGAGATACATAACATAAATTGGCAATGGATGGGTTTTGTAACTTCCCCCAGTAATTTCATCAACATGTAAATAGAAAGTAAATGACAGGAGTAATTCAGGGAGTTGGGGGTTTCGAAAAGGCTAAACAAAGATAGGACTTGGGGGCAGGGGACTGTAGAAAGAGATGGTTAATTGCTTAATTAAAGGGTCAAGATTCTGAAGGAAGAAAATGAAGTGATGGGGAAAAACAGAGAGATGGAATAAATGGCGGTTGTACTGAGTTTGGGGATTAGATTTAGTAGAGATGAGGTATCCAAGTATAGGACAGCTAGATGGCACAATTATTAGTGCTCTGGACCTGGAGTCAGGAAGACCTGAATTCAAATCCAGCCTTAGACACATAGATGTGTGACCTCGGGCAAGTCATTTAACCCTATGTGCCTCAGTTTCCTCATCTGTAAAATGAGAAGAAATGGCAAACCACTGCAGTATCTTTGCCAAGAAAACCCCAAATGGAGTCACAAAGAATTAGATACAAGTGAACAACAAAAATGTTAATATTCCCAGGAACTAGAACCCAGTTCTTCAGACTTAATTTTTTTTCTACTTCATAAGCTAAGTAGAAATGAAAATTGTCATTTAAAGATATACTTTAAACATATAAAGTATAAAAATATAATTCAAGTAAGCAGAAAACCCTTCCTTTGATTATTGAAAAGGTTAAGCAAAGTTTTATTGATGTCTTTTTTTAAAAAATAACACCGCAGTCATCCTGATGCTCACCTTCTGCTAGAACCTTCCCTTGTAACAAAGCAAAATACAGTGCCTGCATTTGACAAGAGCAGGCAACATTCTGCACCTATAAGTCTCCCTCCCATTTACTTTTTACTGAGGGGAGTGTGTTTGATCATCGTTACTTTGGGATCAAGATTGATTGCTGCATTTGAAAAAAATAATATTCTATTGATTTAAAAAAAAATAATCATACCAGTCACTCCCCTCTCCCAGCCCTCCCAAAGAAGTATAGTCAAGCAATTCAAACACACAAATTGGCTATATTTGACAATGCATACCCTATTTGGTACCTATGGTCCACCACCTCTATGCTGAGACCAAGGTCTTTTTCACCATCAGTCTTTGGAAATCAAATTTGGTCACCTCTGTGATCAGAGTGTTCCTTTCTTTGAATGTTCTTCCCAAGCTTCTTTGAATCCTTCATATCTGTAGCTTCCTATGAAGCCTTTTACTATTCCATTACATTTACTTGCAATTCTACTTGTTCCCCATCTTCCTCTTCCCCCTCCTTTCTTTTCTTCCATCTCCTAAGATAGAAGTGCATTTATCAGTTCCCATTTTGCTATAAAACATAGTTTTCATTCAACCTTTTTTCTTAAGTTAGATTTGAAAAAATATGGGGGAGGTAGATGAATTGAGGAAAAAATGATTGGAAAGCAAACATCTGGAGACCATTTTGAATCCTGTGGAACATATGGATGGAAGAGGCAAAATAAATTTTGAATTGTTCTTTCTTTTTTGATAACACTGCTAAGAGACAAGGCAGCTGGTACACTTACTTTTTTCTATCCTCATCTTTGTTAGATTCTTTTTTTTCTTTTCTTCTTTTGATCCCTTATTTCTCCCCTAGGAAATAGGGAGCTGTTTTTGGTATGGAATAGATACCCATAGTCACTCAATCAAAATGGTCAAATGGGAAAATATGACCTTTCCCCAACACTAACACAGACAGTTGGGATGAAAATCTGACCAGGTAATAACGGGACTTATTATTGAGTTGTGGGGAGATTGATTGCCTTTTTCCTAAGCCATCTCTGGCAGTTTCCTGAAAATAAGGCCCCATGACCCACCCATTATTGCTTTCAGGAAACAACACTTTGCTAAGTGAAAAAAAAAAAAGGATCTTTTTTCCCCCCTTAGTAGGGGAATATTGACATGGAGAGGCAAAAGATGAGGATCAAAAACCCAGAAAAAAGGAGTGTGATTCAGCCTTATTATTTATCAGAGCCCAGGGCTCTGGTGATATGCAAATATGACTTCCAGGAATTTCTGGTGCCTGAAATTATGTTAGAGTAGTTTGGTTCCCACCCCTCACAATGTAAAACCCTGAAATGGAGCAGGGAAGGCTTCCAAAAACTGGTGGGTATCCTGACAGCTCCTGCAAATCTAGAGACTGAAGAATCTTAGCTCTGCCTATGTATATCCTGGGATACTGTCAGGTGTCCTGAACTATTGATTTGGTAAGAGGTTCCACATGTGAGGTTCTGGGATCACACTCTGCAGGAACTCTAGACCTTCAGGAATGCAATGACGAGGCTGAAATGCATCTATAAAAAGAGGGAGTTGGGTTATATAATCCCCCAAATTGATGCATCTCTAAATTCTAATGACCTAGATTAGCCTAGGACTGTGTGGGTCAATCTGGTGATTCCATGGTTTGTAAAATTAATTTAGAATGTGACCATTTTTAGGGGTTGATGGAATTCTTGTGCTTTTCCTAACCTCTCTGGTCCATCCTACTCCTCCCCTTCAGTTCCCAGGCCTCTTCTCTCAACTGAGCTCTTGTCCCAGCCCTCATTGGGCCCTTAAATTCAACGCTGACATCATGCTCTGAAACCTGCATTTTTGTGATCCTGTATAAGAGTCTGGGTTACAGTTGGGGGGTAGTGGTGGTGGAGGGCCTTTGGAGATAGTCTTTTTTTCTGTACCTTTGAAGCTGAAACTTCTTTTCCCTTTCTTTCATGTTCCTCTCTGAGACTTCTTATTGGATCAAATCCAGCAGATAACTGATTAGAAATGGGGTTATGGCTTATTTCTTCAAATTTGCAGAGACAGAAAAAAAAACCCCAAGTACATGGGCAAAATGAAGGTGAATCACAAAACAGAGAAACAACTGAGCTTTGAAACTTTATGCAAAGGTTGCTCAACAGGGTATCTACCAGATTCATTCTGAGCCCAGACTGGGACATATTCTTTATTAAGCTTTTTGCTTTTGTTTTCTGGATGTGCATTTCACATCTCATCTCTGTTCATTTCTTAGCCCCTTGCCCCTCATACCCAGATCTAATGCTTCCAGCATCCTTAGACCCACTCTGGTATTGACAATAATATACAGGAAGAGTTAGGTTCTGATATAAACAAAAATAGCTATTGGGAGGAGGTGGTAAGGGAGGGTTGGATGGTAAAGCAGACATTAATCATGCTAACTCTGTGCATTTGTAGGAGCATTTTGTAAGCAAAATCCTGTATCTCCCTCTGTCATTATTTTTTACTATATTATTGCCAACACAATGCGGCTTCATTGGATTCAATTACCATCTCTATGCTGATGATTCTCAGGTCACTTATACAGCCCTAACCTTTCTGCTGACCTCCAGTCTCACACCCCCAGCTGCCCCTCAGATATCTTGCCCTGTAGACGTCTCAAACTCCACATGTCCAAAACTGAACTCACCACCTTTCCCCCTAAAACCTCCCCTCTTCTTGATTTTCCTATGGTTGTCAGAGGCACTGGCATTCCCATTCCCCTAGGCTCATAACCCAAGTGACATGCTCCAGTCCCCATTCTGTCTCAGTCCCCATATCCAATCTGTTGCCAAGGCCTGTCATTTTTACCTTGGTGACATCTCTTGCATATGCCCCCTTCTCTGACTACCAACCCTCATCATCTCATGCTTAGACTATTACAGCAGCCTGCTTGTGGATCTGCCTGCCTCGTTTCTCTCCATCCCAATCTATCCTCCACTCAGCTGTCAGAGATCTTCCTAAAGTGCAGGTCTGACCATGTCATCCCTCTTTTCCCCCCCAAATTCAAAGGCTCCCTATCACCTCCAGAATCAAGCATAAAACACTCTATTTGCCCTTCAAAGCCCTTCATAACCTGCCCATCTCCAACCTTTCTTCTTACACCTTCTACCCTCCCACATGTACTATGAAATCCAGTGACACTGGCCTCCATGCTGTTCCTTGAACAAACTCCTCCACCTTCCTGACCCGGTGCATTTTCACTGACTGTCCCCTTGCCTGGAATCCTCACCTTCCTCATTTCCACCTCTTGACTTCCCTGGCTTCTTTCAGGTCCCTACAGGAAGCTAATCCCAACCCTCCCTGTTGCTAGTGCCTTCCTTTTATCTACCATTTCCATTCAGCCTATCATTTCCATTCATATATATCTTGTCTGTACATAGCTGTTTGCATATTATCGCCCCCATTAAGATTGTGAGCTCCTTGAAAGTAAGACTGTCTTTTAATTTTCTCTGTATCTCCAACATTTACCACATTATCCTGCATACAGTACACAGTTAATAAATGTTTTTTGACTAGCTGACTGAATAGTTTTTCCCTTTCCAGACCACTCTTTTTTTTTTTTTTTGCGTTTTGGAGGGCAATAGGGGTTAAGTAACTCGCCCAAGGTCACATGGCTAGGTTTTTATTTGTGTGTGGGTTAAGTGTCTGAGGCCGGTTCTGAACTCAGGTCCTTCTGACTCCAGGGCCGACGCTCTACTCACTGCGCCACCTAGCCACCCCTCCAGACCACTCTTGAGTGTGTTGCAGCTTTTAAACTTTTAGAATGGAAATAATATCAAAGAGAGAAAGGGATTTGAAGGTGAAGGATACAATAGTAGGTGCCATTCATTCTTTTCCCAGCTCTATTACCCATTTGCTCCATAATCTGGAGCACAGTTGTACAAAAGGAATATAATTATATCCACTCTACCTCATAGATTGCTTGGAGAAAGAATTTCTTAAACTCTAAAGCACTTTATTTTTTATAAAGTACCAGTAAATTACTAAATAATGATTAGCCCGAACTTGTGAATTTGAGGGATTCCTGACTTATTATTTGTAAAAGAAATGTATATACCCTGAATCTTATTTTTACATTGACATCTATTATGGTTTCAGAGAGGTGTTCTGAAGGGAAGAAATAACTTATTCCCACATTTCATAATATTAATATCCATTTCTGGGGTTATTCTGCTATTTAAAATGCCCTTCCTTTTATTGAATTCTCCCAGATGATCCCTAAAAGAAATTACTGAATGAATGATTAATTCCCAGCTTGATCAGAAAGAGCGTTTCAGAACTGGCAAATCCCTGCTACATCAGGCAGCCAAAGTGGAGGAAGTACCAGGAGGCTGATGACTTTGTTTCACTCAACCTCATTTAGCAAATGATGATTATGGTCAACATTTATATAGCACTTACTGTGTGCCAGGCACCCTCACAACAACCCTGGGAGGGAGGTGCTGTTATTATTACTATTCCTGTTTTACAGATGAGGAAACTGAGGCAAAGAGAGGTTGGTCGATTTTCCTAGGGTCACAAAGACCTGAGGCCAGATTTGTGCTCTGGTCTTCCTGACTCTGGGCCCAGTGCTCTATCCACTATGCCAACCTGTTGCCCCAAAGCATTGGTCTTTATATGTAAACTGCTTACTTTCCTTCTCTCTACCCCTCCTTCCCCCCGGCTGGTACTACTATGCCAGCATGTTGTCCCTCACTCTTATTTATCTCATCTAACCAGCCATTGCCAAATTTATATCTTTACAACATCTTTCCTATCCATTTCCTTCTCTTTACCAACCTACCAACCTGAACCTTACTTTAGACCCTCATTACCTCTGTCCTGGACAATTGCAATAGTCTTATAAATGGTCTTCTCCACAGCTCAAGTGTCTTCCCACTCCAATCCATCTTACACTTGCAGCCAAGTGATTTTCCTGAAGTCAGGTCTGGCAATGATCCTACCCTCCACCTCCACCTGGCCACACACTCAACAAACTCCAATGTTTCTCTTTTACCTCTAGGATCATATCTAAATTCTCTTTGACTTTTAAAGCTTTTCATAACCTGGCCCCTTCCTATGTAAATCCCTTCTACAGTAGACCTTCCCAGTTCCCCCAGCTAACAGTGCCTTTCCCTCTGAGGTTACCTTCCCTCTTCTCTGTCTATACATTGTATGTACCAAGTTATTTACATGTCATTTTCCTTATTAGAATGTGAATTCCTTGAAGTCAGGAATTGTTTTTGCCTTTCTTTGTTTCCCTAGAGCTTAACACAGCATCTGGCACATAGTAAGTGTTTAACAAACACTTGTTGACTGGCTCATCACCAAGAGTTGGAACTCAGTTAACCTGGTTGGTGAGAAGACTGGAAGCAATGTCATATGAGAATATGATGGAAGGACTGGGGAAGTTTAGCCTAGAGTAGTGGTCTTCAAAGTGGGGAGAGGGTGAGCCTTGAACACAAGGGCAATCAACCATTCAGAGGATGGGATGATGGGTTGTATTACACACCTCTCCCATGTCAGTCATGGGGTATTTATCCAACACAAACACACCTACTCTTATCCCCCAACCCTCCTCAATCTGTGGAGTCCATCTCCCTATACTATGCATGATTACAATCTTTCTCTTGAGGAGAAGGGTAGAGGGAAGGAGAAGGATATGGGTCCCTTAGGGGCAATTATAACTTAGCCATTACTGGGCACCCATAGCAGCCACTACAAACCAGCCACTAGGAAAATTACCTCTCTACTCTCAATTTACCCAATTCCTGCCCTGCCCCCACCACATCATTTTGTGGCTGTGGCAGGGACCACTTGCAGGGAGGACTCTTCATTCTGAGGCAATGGCCTGTGGGTGAGAGACTCATCTTTCCTCTTTCCAATTTAGGTAAATATGGAGTGAGTTACACAAGGATGAGTGGGTTTGAATGGGTTATGATCTTCATTTCAGATTTCATTACATGATCTTTCCCTTAAAACCTACCCCTCTTCTAAATTTCCCTATTACTATTGAGAATACTACCATTCTTCCAATCATCTAGTCATGGATGGGGAACCTGCAGCTTCAAGGCCACATGTGGCCCTCTAGGTCTCAAGTGTGGCCCTTTGACTGAGTCCGAGCTTGAGGACCTAGTGGGCCACATGTGGCCTTGAGGCTGCAGGTTCTTCACCCCTGACCTAGATTCACAACCCTGCTGTCATCTTCAACTTCTTACTCTCCTTCACACTGCAAATCCAACCATCTGCCATATTTGTTGTTTCTATCATCATACAATCTCTAGTTGTTCTCCCCTTCTCTCCTTTCGTAAACCACAATCAAAGTTCAGGTCCTCAACACCTCTTGCCTGGAGTGCTACAATAAATAACCAAATCAGTCTCTTTGCCTCAAATCTCTTCCACTCCACTCCATCCTCCACATAGCTGCCAAAGTGATTTTCCTAAATTGTAGGTCTGACCATGACACTCCCCTATATGACAATCTTCAGTGGTTCCCTTTTGACTTTAGTGTCAAATATTATTTTATATTTATCTCATTCTTTAATAATTGTATGTGAAAGTTTTATAATGTATGTAATTATTGGAATAGCAATACACATCTATTATCTATAAATCAGCAAGTATCCACATTGGGGTACATGCACCAAATTATTCTTTTAATAATGAAGTGCATACTCAAGAGTTTGGAGAGTGGGGGCGGCTAGGTGGCACAGTGAATAGAGCACCAGCCTTGGAGTCAGGAGGACCTGAGTTCAAATCTGGCCTCAGACACTTAACACAAAAACTAGCTATGTGACCTTGGGCAAGTCACTTAACCCCAATTGCCCCCCCCAAAAGCAAAAAAAAAAGAGTTTGGAGATCAGTGGTCTAGTGAAGGGAAACTTAGAGTATAGGAAGGATTGTCATGTGAAAAGAAGGATTAGATTTATTTTGAATAGCATAAAGAGCAAAATTTAGAGAAAAGTGTGCAAGTTAATAGGGAGGCTGACTTCAGTTTGATGCAAGGAAAATCTTCCTAACAATGACAGCTATCCAAAAGTGGAATAGGATGTTTTTAAGAGAGTTTGTAGAGAGTTCCCCATTGCTGGAGTTTTTGGATGACCACTTGTTACTCTATCTATCCACTGAGCCTATGTTGGATAGAAAGTGGGTAATTAGGTTAGAAAACCATCAATGTTCCCTGGGTCTGGGAGCTTTGGATAAGAAAGGTCTTGCATCAGTGGGCATGTGGATATAGGAAAGTATATAATAAATGAAGAAATCAAAATATGGAGAGTGCCAGGTAGCTGATTGTCCTACCCATTCTGACTCTCCAGACTCAGTCTTTTTACCTTGACTCCTTGTGTTCCTTCAAACAGCAGGACAGTTCCTATTGAGTATGATCTATGAAGCTGACTGGTTTTTCTTACCTATATAACTTCAAGATCCACTGACCTTTTTCTTCTTCCACCAATTCCCACCTACTTTGCTCTTTTCTTATCTTTGGACTTCCTTCATTTTCTGGAAGCCACAAATTCTCCCAACTTTGTAGAGAAGACACTCCAACTATTCAACATGCTAACTGAAGCTCAGTAAAGCTACAAAGAGAGAAGGGAAAGTAATTTCCTTTGGCATGTTTTGCTTTTTTTTTTAAATCTAAGTTCAGCAGTAATTGAGGAGATAGCAGAATCATTAGATTATGTGCAAATTAGAATATCCAGGAAAGAGAGCTACCAATCATACATGACTCCTTGTAATTTGGAAAAGTTCCAGAGAAAAGCTCTGAGAAATAGTAAAATTTGGAATTAACTTAAACTTAGTACAGGTGTTCCTGATTTCCTAGCTCTTCTGTTACTGTCACTGGACATATACAGAACCCATCCTAAGCTTATGGTCTTTTATAAGGTCTTTTGTGATATTTTCCTCTTATTAGACATGGCAGTGCCTTGTATAAAGGAAGTGCTTAATAAATTTATGAATGAATCAATGACAGGACATTTGACCTGACACTCTTCATGCACTGAGATTTTGATCAATGACTTGCTGTTACTCCACGCAATGGTGGAGTTCTTATTTGTCACCCATACCTATTAAAAAAAAAAAGAATGCAGAAATAACTGTATTGACTTCAGATTAGAACTCAATGAAGATAAAAGGTAGGCTTATAAATATCTATCCTGAAGAAGCCCTTATCTACTCGTTAAAAGAAATTGAAATTACTTGTTTGGAAAATTCAACTTCTTGTGGATTTTTAGCAAGGATTTCCATTATCCATTATCCATTATCCATTACCCATATTGAAATATTTCACATCCTTGAATTCTAGGATCCTGATCTCATGTCAGAACTGTAGACTGATATGAATAATTTCTGGGTCCTCATCCTTAAAATATGTTTGATTCAATATTATTTTTGGTAGAAATTCTATTTGAGTAGATCTCACATAGAGAAAAAATCATTTTAATGTTTGAAGGGAGAAGAGGAAACACTTCTATCAGTATACCATGGTACAGCAGAGATATCTTAACTAAAATTTGATTTGCATTTTTGTGTCAAGGTTTAACAGAAAAAATGAAACATTTTCTAGGGCCAATATTTTCAGAAATGGAAATTAGGCTTGTGACTAGAGTAGTCCTCTTTTTTTAAGATGGTGAATAGAAGTAAGACTACTGCTTCTCCTACTGTATTTTTCCCTATGGTCCCTGAGAGCAAAATGAATTAGAAATATCTTGGAAATGGTTCAGTGAAAGGTATTGATGTGGAGAGACAATGTCAATCTATGTGATACAAAACATTTGGATTGAAAAGTAAAAAATTCAGTCAATCATTCTGCCAAGGCTAACCCTTCCACTTGGGACCTCAATTTCAGATTCTCCCACTTTTCTATCTCTAGGATTTTACTCCATCAGTTTCTTTCTGTAATGTATCTTTAATCTTTTCCTCTCTCCTGGCTCTTTCTTCTATATAACATACCCACATCTCTCTTAAGAAAGAAGTAAAGAAAGAAAAGAAGGAAGGGAGGGGGGAAGTAAGGAAGAATGGGAGTGAGGAAGAAAGCAAGGGAGGGAGGGAGAGAGGAAAGAAGGAAAGAAGAAATGGAAAAAAGAAGAAAGAGAGAAAGAAAGGAAAGAAGGGAGGGAAGGATGGAGGGAGGAAGGATGAAAGGAAGGAAGAAAGGAAGGAAAAAAGAAAGAACCCCCCAAAAAATCAATAAAAAAATTTATCATGACCCTATCACACTCTCACACTACCATCTCCCATTTCACAGTCAAATATCTTGAAAGAGTCATTTATACTTGCTGCCTCTACTTCCTCAACACCCTTTTATTCTTCATTCCTACTCCTCTTCATTTACTCCTCATCCTCATTTCTGCCTCTATTTTCATCATAGAGCTGGAATCGGTCCCAAAAGGCATTTAGTCCTACTCTTTCATTTTACAGATCAGGAAACTGAGTCCTAGAGAAATTTAGAAACTTGTCCAAGTTCTCAAATGTAGTAGAGATCACAAGTGAGATTTGACTCCAGGGGCTCTGACTACAGAGCCAGCACTCTTGCCATCAAGACAGCTCCATGTAAAGTTAGCAGTGATCTCTTGATTACTGAAGTCTCCCAATCTTGATCTTTCTTGACCTCTGTAACTTCTGACATCCTCTCTTAGTACTTTCTACTTCCTTGTCTCTATAATTACAATCTCTCTGCCCACCTCTTTCTTAATCTTCACTGGCTTCTCTTTCTCTCCCAATTACTAAATTTAAGTGTTCTCCTAAGGCTCCATCCTTGGCACTTTTCTATATACACATTCTCTCTTGGTAATCTCATCTATTTCCATGACTTCAACCATCATTTCTATGCAGATGATTCCCAAGTCTTTGTCTCTTGCTCTGACTTGTCTGTAACTCCAGACCAATATTTCAAGCTACCTATTGGACATCAAATGGATAGTTCACTGGCACCTCATACTCTATCCGTGCTTCTCAAAACTTCTCAAGACCGTCACCCATTCTCTCCTACCCTCCAGTCCCAAAGGAAGAGTTATGTGTTCTGTCTCAATGAAAGAGGTGTTCAGCCAAGGCCAATCACATCACCTATAGCTTCTATCTCATTCTCTATCTCTCCTCTAGGACCTTGCTGTAGCAGTTATCCCTTATGTATGTTGCATCTTCACCCTCTTCTTTGCTGATCCTAATAAAAGAACCTTCCCTTGATCTCTCTACCCTTCTAGTTAGAGGACTATATCCCTTTCATTCCCTTTACTGTTAGACATTTTCCCCTGCTATAGAGTGGTTTATTAAGTTTTATGCCACTTGGAGATAAATAATTCACAAATTTGTATAATTTAATCTTTGTCATCTTTCCAAAAAGCTAATATTTGAAAATTATCATTGATATCGTAACAACTCAGAAGGGACAACAGAACTAAGACTGAGCTCCTTCCAATAATTCCAGCCTTTTGAAGTGAGCAAGAGATTTGGGAGAGGGTTGGAGGAAAGCAGTGCCAAACTTCTTGAAAAGGTTGTTTATTCTGGGTGAATCTTTTTCCTTGCCATCCATTCTCTCTTGATTTCCCAATAATTCAGTTTCAGTTTTCTAAGGCCACAAAGAATCTCATAATTGCCTATTCCTGTGACTTTTCCCCCAGGCTTTGTCATTCTCACTTTCTCTGAACTACACACATATAATCACTCTCTCTTCTCTTAGCTTCAGAGATACCATAGACTTCTGGTTTTCCTCCTTCCTCTCTAACCACTCATTTTTTTCTTTTTCATTAGTTTCTTGTCCTTTTACCTTAAAGTTGATATTTTCCAAGGTTTCGTCCTCTGCTACTCTCAGTAATACCATTCACTTCCATGACTTCAACTGTCACCTCTGTGCAAATGATTCCCCAAATTATCCCTAGCCTTGAACTCTTTCCTGGGTTCTAGATTTACATCTAACTGCAGGTAGGACACCTTTACTTGCATGTTCCACTGGCACTTGAACATGCTCAATTCTTCTCTTTCACCAAAAGCCACATTTCCTCTTGACTTTACAATTTCTGTCAAGGGAACCACCATTCACTGAGTTTTACATGTTTGAAACTTGAGTGTTTCCTTTAACTCTTTCTATTTTCTCGCTTCAAATATCTAATGAGTCTCTACGTCCTAATGATTCATCCTCTGCAAAGTCTCTCATCTGTCTTCTCCTCCCTCCTCCCTATTCCCATTGCCACAATCTTAATAAGGGCCCTCTTTGTCATCTATCTTTACCATCTGAAATAGCCTCCTAAGGGGGTCTTTCTACATCCACTTTCTCTCTCTTCTAATCCATCTATCACACTACTCCAAGGCTAATATTTTCTATGAATAATTCTGTTCATGGCACTTTGCATAACATCCTTCTTCAATGGGCTCCCTTTTGATTTTAAATTTAAAATCAAGCTTTTGCTGACATTCAAGACCTTCAACCCTCAGATAGAAGTTGATATGGCATCATCCTTCCTTTCCATTCTTTCCTTCTACTGTCCGCTTTTTCACTTACTATGCTTTAGCCAAACTAGATTACCATCTCTTGTGCTTTAGCCAAACGAGATTACCATCCCTTGTGTCCCCACATTTCATCTTCTCTCTCTTTTTTCCCAATTTATATATTTATTTTTAATTTTCCACATTCATTTCCACAAAATTTTGAGTTAAAAGCTTTTCCCCCATTTTTCCTCTAACCCCCCACCCCAAGGTAGCAAGCCTTCTGAATACCCTTTCCCCCAGTCTGTTCTCTCTTATATTCTTCCACTATCCCTCCCCCCAACTTTCTAATAGGGCAAGATGGATTTCTATACCCCAGTGCCTATATATCTTATTTCTCAGTTGCATGTAAAAACAATTTTTTAAACATTTGTTTTTAAAACTTTGATTTTCAGATTCTTTCCATTCTTCCCTCCTCACCCATCCTCACTGGGAGGACATGCAATTCAATATAGGTTGTACATGTGTAGTTATGCAAAATTTTTCCATAGTAGTTATATTGTGAAAGAGTAACTATATTTCCCTTCATCCTATCCTGCCCTCCACTTATTCAACTGATCCTGTGCCCTCTGTGTATACATATACACACATATACACACACTCACATATATATTTATACACACATATACCCTCCTATACATACACATATGTATGTATATATGCGTATATATTCCCTTCACCTATCCTCATATTGAGAAAATTCTCATGAATTACAATTATCATCTTTCCATGAAGGAAAGTTCAACTTTAATAAGTTCCTTATGATTTCTTTTTCCTGCCTACCTTCTCATGCTTCTCTTGCTTCTTGTACTTGAAAGTCAAATCTTCTGTTCAGCTCTGGTTTTTTCATCAAGAGTGCTCAAAAGGGGCGGCTAGGTGGTGCAGTGAGTAGAGCGTCGGCCCTGGAGTCATAAGGACCTGAGTTCGGATCCGGCCTCAGACACTTAATGCACACACAAATAAAAACCTAGCCATGTGACCTTGGGCAAGTTACTTAATCCCAATTGCCCTCCAAAAAGCAAAAAAAAAAAAAAAAAAGAGTGCTCAAAAGTCCTCTATTTCATTAAATGACCATATTTTTCTCTAAAGGATTATACACAGTTTTGCTGGGTAGGTGATTGTTGGGTTTTAATCCTAGTTCCTTTGACCTCCAGAATATCATATTCCATGCCCTTTGATCCCTTAATGTAGAAGCTGCTAGATCCTGTGTTATCCTGATTGTGTTTCCACAATATTCAAATTGTTTCTTCTTGGCTACTTGTTTTTTTTTTTCTCCTTGATCTGGGAATTCTGGAACCTGGCTATAATATTTCCAGGAGTTTTCTTTTTGGGATCTTTTTCAAAAGGTTATCAGTGAATTCTTTCCATTTCTATTTTTCCCTCTGGTTCTAGAATATCAGGGCAATTTTCTGTGAGAATATCTTGAAGGATGATTTCTAGGCTCTTTTTTTGATCATGGCTTTCAGGCAGTCCAATCATTTTTAAATGATCTCTCCTGTATCTATTTTCCAGGTCAGTGGTTTTCCCAATGAGATATTTCACATTGCCTTCTATGTTTTCATTGTTTGGGTCTATTTTATATTATCTTCACTTCTCATAAAGTCATTAGCTTCCATTTACTCCAATCTAATTTTGAAGGAATTATTCTCTTCAGTGAGTTTTTGAAATTCCTTTTCCATCTGGGCAATTCCACTTTTTAAGCCATTCTTCTCCTCATTGGCTTTTTGGGCTTCTTTTGCCATTTGATTTAGTCTATTTTTTAAAGTGTTGTTTTCTTCAGTCAGGATGTTGACTTACTTTTCATGATTTTCTTGCATCATTCTCATTTCTCTTCCCAGTTTATCCTCTACTTCTCTTACTTGATTTTCAAAATCCTTCTTGAGCTCCTCCATGGCCAATTCATATTTTTCTTGGAAGCTTTTGATGCAAGAGTTTTGACTTTGTTGTCTTCTTCTGGTTCCATGTTTTGAACCTCTTTGTCCCCAAAAAAAGGATTCTATGGTCTGATTGTGCTTCTTTTGTTTGCTCATCTTGCCAGCCAATTACTTGACTTTTGATCTCTTTGCCATAGTAGAACTCTGCTTCCAGAGTGGAGAGAGCTGTATTCCAAATTTTTGGAGTTTTTGCAGTTGTCAGAGCTATGAGGAGGGTGCCCTCTCTACAGCCACCACAAGCTCTTACACATTGGTGTTCCTCACCCCAAGACCACCACCCAAGACTTCGACCCAGATCCAAGCAGGTCAAAGCAAGAGCCATTACCCTCTGAATGGTCACTTGATCTCCCTACGATCTGCAGGCCAGGAGCTCTGGAGGTAGTCATGTGGGAGCAGCTGCAGCCAGCTGCCACCCACCTCTCACACTGGGGGCAGGGGCTAGACTGTACTCTTCTCTCACCTAGTTCCAAAAAGTTTCCCTATTGACCTTCTACTTTCTCTTTGGAATTTCTGTGTTGAGAAGTCTGGAAACCACCACAGCTGCCAGTGATTCACTCTCTTGAAGTCTGCTCTGGCTGGTCTGGGCCACTGTTCAGAGCTGCCCCAGGTCTGGGCCCACATGGATCAAGTGGGACTAGTCCCCAGCCCCCAGCCCCCAGCCCAGTGTGATAGATCTTTCCTGTCATCCCTGCCAGGCTGCATTTAGCGGGAGATTTGTTTCTCTCTGTCACTTTGTGTAGCTTTAAAATTTGTTTAGAGACATTTTTAGAGGTATTAGAAGTGGTTGGAATGGGAGCTCAAGCAAGTTCCTGCTTTCACTCTGCTATCTTGGCTCCATCCCCTTTCTCTCTTTAAAAAAATTATTTTGTTTTAAATTTATGGAGTAAAACAAGCATTTCCATAACATGTTATAATAAAAAAAAAGATGATTGCACATAAAGCTGCACATCTACTGTGTACAACTTGCTATTCCTTTTAAATATATAATAAAATTATCATGTAAATTTTTTCTTCCCTCCTCCTCCTCCCCACCCTAGAGATAGTTGCCATTAGACACACACACACACACACACACACACACACACACACACACAATCATTCTATACATACTATTTATCAGTTCTTTCTCTGGATGAAGATAGTGTCTTCCTGCATATGTCCTTTGTAGTTAATTTGAGTATTTATAATACTGAAAATGACTTATTCTCGCATAGTTGTTCTTAGAACAATATTGCTGTTACTGTATAAAACATTTTCTTGGTTCTGCTCATTTCATTTTTTGTTATTTCAGGCAAGTCTATCCCTGTTTTCTCTAAGATCATTGAGCTTGTCATTTCTTATAGCACAGTAGTATTCTACTACAATCATATACCATGACTTGTTCAGTAATTCCCCAATTGATGGACATCCCCAAAGTTTCCAGTTCTTTGCCCCTTTAAGGAAGCTGCTATAAATATTTTAGAATATATAATGTTTTTTTTTCCTTTTCCCCTAATCATGTTTGGAAATAGACCCCTCCACATTCCATTTTCATTATCTGTTCATGCTGTTAGATATAATCTGAAAGCTTTCTGGGTCATCCCTACTCATCCAAAAAGGGCCTATCCTAAATGGGACTCTAGGAATATTTCTCTGATCTCCTCAATCAGCAATAACTTCTTCTCCCTTTGGGACTCATACAGCACTTTATACTATGCACTTACATGTGTAATTTTGTAATATAATTATTTGTCAATGTGTCAGATGGATCACCAGAAATAGACTGTAAGTTCATGAGGGCAGGAAAGTAAGGCAGAATTTATTAAGTGCTTACTGAGTTCCAGATCCTGTCCTAAATGTTGAGGATATAAATAAAAGCAAAAAAAATGTTTCCTGTCCTCCAATATCTTCTATTCTAATGGGGAAAAGACAGCACATACAAGGAAGCTGAAAATGGGAGAAAGAAGGGGAAATAGAGATTGGAGTAGGGCACTCTGTTGGGAGCATGCTGGCAAAGTCTACAGGAACATGGTAGGGAAGTCCAAAGAGTCAGAAGTATAGCCAGGAAAGGAATGAAGCTTGGCTAGAGTGGGCTTGTCTGTCGAACGGAGGCCCCTGGAAGGAGCTTGCCAATGTGAGAAGGGAGGTGGCATGGCAGAGGGATATTCCAGGGTAAGAAGGCCACCGAGGAATGGTGACAAAGTTAATAAGAGTCAAAAGCACAGCCTGTTGGGCACGAGAAAATGGCAATATCTGATATACAGGCTGTGTTTTATTTAGCTCCTCGTATGGCACTCTCGTTATTAGATGTTTGATAAATGTTAGGTTTAAGTGAAGCGAAACCTCCTCTTTTCTGACTTTTCAATCTTTGATGGAGCCATTGCCACTGTTCCTGTTACTGACACTCCAAGTTTTAGAGTCAACTTTGTCTTGTCTTTTTTTCTTACCCTATATTCTATATAATTTGGCAAATGACTGTGTTGTAATGCTACAGTACCTTTAACACTCATTCCTTGCTTTCCAATCCCAATACCCCCACCCTAGTTCAGGTCCTCTTTTCTAGATTATTGAAATAATCTCCAAACTATTTTCCTTACTTCTAGACTCTCCTTCTTCCAATCCATTGCCCTATTGACACCATTGCCCTATTAATCTTCCTAATGCACAGATCTGACCATTCTATTGCTCAGAACTCCTTAGCTTTTATTCATCGAATTTCAAAGTCTAAAATCCTTAATGTGGCATTCGAGGCACTTCAAAGACTGGAACCAACACCCCTTTCCAAACTTAGTTTTCTCTGCACTAGAATCAAGCTGACTACTACTATTTCAAAACTACATTCCATGTTTTTCTATATCTGTGGCAAGAATCTTTTGTTCACTAGCCTGCTTTGCTACCTGCGTTTGGAATGCTTTCCCCCCAATTAGTCTTTGTTCATTGAGTAAATGAGCATCTTGGTTTATGAGCCCATCCTATGAGGCCAAGGCCAAATGCTAGCTTCTTCTTGAATTTCTCCTCATCCTGCCTCTCTCCACTGTATCACTACCTCACCCCACCCCCATTTCACCCCCAACCAGAAATGGTGTCTTAGGTCTTCATTCTCCCATAGCACTTTGTTAATTCAATTCAACAAACATTGAGTGTCTGCTACATACAAGGTACTCTCCTGAATGCTGAGATACTAAGATAAGAATGACATAATCTCCATTCTCGAGGAGCTTCCAGTATATTGGGTAAAAGTATAGAGGATATGATAGTACATAGATGCATCAAACACAAGGTAGGAAAGGATGGACCTAAAGTCAGTGGACTCTAGGAATATTTAAGGAAGAAGGAAACAGAAGTTAATTAAGATCTTGCTGTATTCCTGGTACTGTGCTAATTTTGTGGTTGTTCAATTATTTCAGTTGGGTCTGACTTTTTGTGATCCCATTGGACCATCTGAGTTTTCTTGGTAAAGATACTGGAGTGATTTGTCATTTCCTCCTCTAGTTCATTTTACAGATGAGGAAACTGAGGCAATCAGTGTTACATGACTTGCTTAGGGTCACACAGCTAGTAAGTGTCTGAGGCCTGATTTGAACTCAAGTAGATGATCTTTCTGACTCCAGGCCTAGTGCTCTATCTATCCACTGAACTCCCTAGCTGCTCTAAATGCCCTATCATTATCCCCATTTTATAGTTGAATAAACTGAGGGTAGATGACTTGCCCAGTTTCACACAGCTAGGGGATGTGAGGCTAGATTTGAACTCGGGTCCTTCCTGACTTCAGGTACAATGCTCTATCCACTAAGCCATCTACCTTCCAGCTAGGGGCCATGAGGGAAGGTGGAGGTATTCTTGAACTGATCCCTGAAGGAAAGAAATGATGAGAGGAGAGTACATTGGAAGCATGGAAGATAGCCTGTGTAAACACACAAAGCCATAGAGTATGTAACAGGATTACTGTCTAGGCGGGAACATGATTAGGGAGGGTTTTAAATGGCACTACGCATAAAGTTCTTGGGGATATTCAGTTTGGTATTCTGGTTTGCTCTGTACATGACTTATCTCCCCTACTAGATTTCAAGGCCCTTGAGGGAATTATACTGAATTAATTTAGCTTTGTGTCTCTCTGACTACCTGGCACAGTGACTAACATATAGTTGGTGCTTAATAAATGCCTATTGACTAATTGATTTGTGGCCTAGTAAGCAAATTAAGAAGCCTTTGATGAATCACTTAGTGGTTACAAATTGCTACAGCTGACTGATGGCTCAATTTAACTTTTTAGCTGGAGTTGTTGTTTTGTGTAGATTGTGTGTTCCCAAAAGGCCTATGATCAGCAGAAGTAGCTTTCAGGGCACTCTTCTCAATGGCTACACTGCTATCTGCTGATTTCTATTGGTCACCAGCTCTGGCCCCACTGGATGAAACATGAGGGTCTTAGAAAATCATAGAATCCCAAGAGTTCTAAGATCAACTGCTTTCATTTCTTCTTTTGCCATCATTTCCCTCCCTCCTAAAAGCCTAGCTTTCGCAGACATAGAGGAAAGGTTCTGATCTCCTTAGATCAACTTCCTTCTTTCATCCTTGTGTCCTATGGACTTGTGTCTTGTATGCCTTTGTTGACTATATAAATCAAGCTTTATACCTCCAAAGAAGGGCCAGAAAAGTTGGAGTCCAGAAGACTAGAGGGAAGTACCCAGAAATCTGTGGCTGGGTGACAGAAATTAAGTAACCTTTGTTATATTTGTGATTTGAGTCCCAGAGGTTTAGCCAAGAGAACAACTTCAAGAAATCAAAATCTATGGGACTTGTTTCAAACAAGTATTAAAAGGAAGGAGAATTCCCCTGTGGTGAACACAAAGTATGCTCTGTGTTTCTATCAATGTCAATCAATCAGTCAATGAGTATTTATTGAATGCTTACTGTATGCCATACTGTATGGTAAGTTATGTGGATACAGAAAAAAGAAAAAAATGGTCCCTGCCCTCAGAGAGCTTATACTCTAATGAGGGAGACAACATGCAAACAGCTATGCACATCCAAGGTATGTATAGTGTCAATGGGGGATAATCTCAGAGAGAAGGTATAGTGGTGGAAGAAGGAGGGAGCAATGACATGGGCCTCCCTTATAATCCCTACACATGACTTCCTATCTCCCCATCTCTGGACTCTAAGTGTTTTAACTGGCTGTCCACCATGCCAGGAACAACTTTTCTCCTAATTTCTGTCTCCTAGCTTTTCCCTAGCAGAGACCTTCAACTAAAAGTTAGATTACTCCTCCACCCCAGGCATGGATTGGATTAGAGGGTCTCTGAACCCTGCTTTGGTTCTTAGATTCTACGATTTATTTTTTTCAAATCTGGAACTCTATCCCTCAAGATATTAATAAGAAACAAGACACATGGAGCACAAGAGATATTAAAGACTAAGAGGATATGGAGAGAAGAAGGAAGTCAAGGATAAAGAGAAGAGGGATCATGGTTAGAGTCATCCAGCAACCTTAAGTCTGGCTGAGTTGTAGGAAGACTGGGGAATGTGCCAGTTGAGTTATAGAATTCCTTTTGGGGCTCTTGGATCAGGTGGCCCATAGGCAATGTCCGTAGAGATGTTAAATGGATCTCTTTTAGCCTTCAGAGAAGATGAGGACTTGGAGACATTGGACTCTTAGGTTAGGAAGGATGAAGGAGGACCAAGTTTACCCAGTCTGTTGTGGGGCAGGATAAGTTGCAACTCATATTGAATGAAATAATGGTATTTCCTGTTATCTGTAGTGATGGCAAGTGATAAGACATTTTCATCATTGGCAGTAACCACACATCAGTATTTATCATAAATGATTCTTTGTGAAAATGAACCAGTGGTCCCAGAACAGGTCTAGATGAGGCAGCAAAAACTGTAAACTGTATACGAAGGTGTTTGCTGAAGAAATGGCTTTTTAAAAATATATTTTATTGATATCTTTTATTTTTATATTTTTTACATTTCTCAATCCCCTCTCCCTTTCAGGGATCTATCATTCCTTACAGAATATTTAAAGGGTAGGTGAAGTAAACAATTCAGGAAAACTAACCATATGTTAAAAAGTCTAACATTACATGCAATATTCCACACCTATAATTCCTTACCTCTGCAAAAAAGCTGGAGAGGTACCTTCTTATATCTCCTCTTTGGAGCTTAGCCTTATCATTGCAATTTTATGGCATTCAATTTTAATTATTTTATTTTTATTTTTCCCATTTATGTTGTTGTAGTAATTATGTGTATCATTTTCCTGGTTCTGCTTATTTCTGTTTGCAACAGTTCATGTGTCTTCCCATGCTTCTTTGTATTCATAATTATCATTTCCAATTGCAGAGCAACATCCTATTACATGAAGGTTATTGTTTCTCATCTGTGTCTGATTTTGTGACCCTATTTGGTGTTTTCTTGGCAAAGGTAGTGGAGTGGTTTGCCCTTTCCTTCTTAGGCTCATTTGACAGATGAAGAAGCTGAGGCAAACAGGGTTAAGTGACTTGTGTAGGGTTACACAACTACTATGTATCTGAGGCCACATTTGAACTCAGGTCCTCCTGCACCAACTAGCTACCACCATCTTATTTGTCTACTCTGAACAAGTGTTTTAATCTTACCTGAAGAAGCAGGAAGAAGGCGACATCTCCTTCTGCAACAGTGACCATCCCATCTTTGGCTTATTGACTATGTTGTATTGGACTGATTTTTCAGCCTGAATGAGTAAGTCTATCTATACCAGGAAAAGCTGCCTTTGATGTCTACAACAGTACCACGTTTTCACATGTGAACGTCTAATTGTGACATGGCTGGCTAGCCACTAAAGATATGACTTTTCCACAACTTTTCTGATTTCCTGCTAACATTTGAGGAAGAAGTGGATGGACACATTATTGAAAACTTTAGAAAGCCTATGCAAATATTTGATGTCATATAAAAAGCACTGATTTGCAGTCAGAAGTCTTGGGTTCAAATCTCAACTCTGTTACTGACCTGTGTTATTTGTAATGTAGCACACTGGAGTCAGGAAGACCTGAGTTCCTATCCCATCTCAGACATTTACTAGCTTGTGACCCTGGGCAAGTCACTTAACCCTGTTTGCCTCAGTTTCCCTAACTGTAAAATGGAGATGATAATAGCACCTACCTCACAGGACAATTATGGGGATCAGATGAGATATATTTGTAAAAAGTATCTAGCACATAGAGGACACTATCAAATAAATGCTTATTCTCTTCCCTTCCCTTCGTGACTTTAGAAAAATCACCAGCTTCTCTGGAACTCAATTCAGCAGTAAAAGAAAGGGGATGGACTAGTCAGGGGTGGGGAACCTGCAGCCTTGAGGCCACAAGTGACCCTCTAGGTCCTCAAGTGCAGTCCTGTTCTGTGAAGTTTGGATTCCATCATGGGGCAATACTTGAGGACCTAGAGGGCCACATGTGGACTTGAGGCCACAGGTTCCCCACCCTTGGACTAGATCAAGGGTTGGAAAACTATGACCAGCAAGCCAAGAATGGTTGTTACACTTTAAAATGCAATTGTAGTCCATACAGAAGCAATCAGCAGACCAGATTTAGCCCATGGGCCATAGTTTCCTGACCCCTAGATGTGATCATTAAAGTTCCTTTCAACTATAAAACTATGAACCTATTATTTCCTAGAATCTATGAGTCTATTAAGTCTGCCCTGGATCCATCCTTCACACAGCTGCCAAAAGGATTTTCTTTAACTCTAATGGCTCCCTATTGCTTTGAGAATCAAATGCAAACTTCTCTGTTTGCTGTTTAAAGCCCATCATAGCCTGGCCCCGACCTGACTCTCTAGCATCACACGCCATCTAAACTGACTTTCTAACTTCTCCCCACATTCAGTCAACCATCTCTCATCTCCATAGCTTTGCGTTGGTTCTCACCATCCCTGGAATGTTCTCCCTCCTCCCTTTAGCCTTTTGGATGCCTTACTTGCTTTAAGACTCAGATTAAACATAATTTTCTAAATAAAGCCTTTCCTGATACTTCTCCACCCTTACCCAGTTACTAGTACCCTCTATCCTCAAAATGACATTGTATTTATGTTCTTGGAGTGAAAGTCAGCCAAAGATAAACTGCTCAATGCCATGGAAATAGGTGTTGACTACTTTCCATCTCTATACTCAGGATGTTGGAAACACTTGTTCAGGGTAGATACATAGGGCACAATACACAAGAGTAATGGAATATTTTGCTGTCAGAAACAAGACTTGTGCATACAGAGAAGGATGGGAAGACTTATATGAATGGATACAAACTGAAGTAAGCAGAATGAGGGGAATGGTGTCTCCCTCAGTAGAATGTAAACTCCTTGAGAACAGAGATGTCTCACTTTTGGCTTTGTATTTCCAGGACTAACATGAATACTGGAACATAAGAATACATACATACATACATTATGCATAGATATACAAATGAATTATGAATAACAGTCCTTTTTGTTAATGCCAGTGGGTCTGAAATCTATTAGCAAACATATGAAATGTTGGAGAGAAATGTTGTCATCTCATTTTTTAAAAAAGAAATTGATGATGCTGAGGAGCTTAGTTTGACTGGGTTCCAGAAAGTGGTTTTAATTAAGAAAAGTTTGATGATGTTGGGCCCTCCTGTGAGAAACTCTTTGCACTACAGCCTCTGTTGCCAATGCCAATATTAAGACACACAGAAAACCAATGTTTTAGTACAAAATGCTGGAATAGAAATGCTTTTTGAGTGAGATATCTAGTAGAAAAGGATTGCTAAATTTGCAATTAGTCATTTAATCTTGGTTCTTGCTCAATGACTCTGAGTGACCTCATTAAACCTCACTTTACCTAAGGGTAACACAGTCTAAGGGTTAGACTGAATGATCTCCAGAATCCCTTCCAGCTCTGACTCCTATAGAACTGCTGAATATAGTCTCCAATTGTGAAATTAGGCATGGAGAGTTTGATTGATGTCTTATCATTGGCTCTGTCATTCTTTGCATTAGCTCCCATTTTGTTTTTGTTTTTTTTGTCTTTCTTTGTTTTTTCAAATAGGAGTACCCAGGGAGTTGTAAGTGGTCCTTGATGCCCTTTTATCTCATTGATAGTGCATGCAGGCTAAAAAAAAAAGTCCATAACCACTTTGGTAAGCACAGACCCTTATATCTCTCTAATAGGGAATGTGCTTACCATAGCTAGGACTGTGAATGCTGAAGGCAACACCCACACCCACCTCCTACTGCCTGGCAAAGTCCAAGGTCTTCATTTCTAGGAGCACAGGTCCCTCTCAATTCGCTGAAACAGATACACAGAATGAATCTGCTTTACTTGATAGGGATAGAATTAGTTGCTTTTTACCTGGGTGGTAAAAAATGGCCATTTCCAAGGTCTATTCGCCATATACTATATAGAGATACAGATATATATGAACATAGATATGTGTTCAATATGTGTACAATACTATAATGTATACATACTATATCCTATACATATATAGTATACTATACATATACATGCTATCATTGTTCAGTTGTTTGAGTCATGTCTGACTCTCCCTGACCCTATTTGGGGTTTTCTTGACAAAGATACTGGAGTGGTTTGCCATTTCCTTCTCCAGCTCCTTTTACAGACAATGAAACTGAGGCAAAGAGGGTTAAATGACTTGCCCAGGGTCACACAGCTGGTAAATGTCAGAGGCCAGATTTGCACTCAGGAAGATGTGTCTTCCTAACTTCAGACCTGCACTCTATCCTCTGTCCCACCTAGTCACCTACACATATATATTCATATACCATATATACCACATATATAATATGCTATGCAATATAGTACATACCATACATATACTCTAGATATAGAGTATATATATATATATATATATATATATATATAGGATATAGTGTATGTGTGATATATGTGTATTATATACTATATACATATAGTATAGATGTATAGTACATGTGTACTACATGTATGTAAAGTATGAAGAAGTAATACATTATATGAATATGCATATGTGTATACACATACAAACACTATATTGTGTATATGTGTACATATGCACATGAGGAAGAAAATGAAAGTACTTTTCAAATATTATTTCAGTTTTTAAAAAACTTTTATAATCTTTGTTGAGTTCTTAAGATTTTTCTTTTGTCTTATTTTCTTTGCTTTAGTTACGTGGATCCTGACAAATGCTTGATTTTATATGGTGATGACCAGGTATGAATGAGGGTGTATGCATACGGGGAGTCTGTATTGATCCAGGGGAAGATAGAACCCATCAGATTCCCTTTCGGAGATAAAAGTGCAGAGTATACAAGTTTCAGAGCTATGGCCAAGGATTAAAAAGGAATTTAGAAAATTAAATGTGGGGGCAGCTAGGTGGCGCAGTGATAGATCACTGGCCCTGGAGTCAGGAGGACCTGGGTTCGGATCTGGCTCAGACTTAACACAAAAACTAGCTTGTGACCTTGGGCAAGTCAGTTAACCTCAACTGCCCTCCAAAAAGCAAAAAATACAATAAAATAAATGTGGATGAAGAAAGGAAAAAGTGAAGAAAGCCACTAATACTCAAGGCATTCATGTCAGAGAGATAGGGGAAAGAAAGCTCTGTTATTATTTTTTAATTATAACTCCTTGTCAAGATGAACCTTAGTCATAGACAGCATAAGGATCTATCTATCTATCTATCTATCTATCTATCTATCTATCTATCTATCTATCTATCTATCCATATGATGTCAGGGACCATCAGGCAGGAAGCTCTAGCCAAAAAAATATATCTTCCATCCTCTTGTTGATGCCTAAAGTCTTTTAACAGGGGACATGGCTTTTTTTTTTTAATTTCAGAACTAGAGAGAAATTCTCACTAGACAAACTCCACAATGCAAAAAAGGAAGTAAATGATCAGATTTTCAGAGCATTTTGTGAAATTAGTTTTGGTGAGGAGGAAAGATTAGGATTATATTGGATGCCTCAGGTGGGGAGGAGAATAGTGTGATCACAAAGAGAAAAAAAATGGGAGTCAGTATACCAAAATGAAACTTTACTCTTTCAAAGTTTTGTCCAGGGCTGACCTTGCTTTCTCCCCACCAAAAGTCCAAAACCTTGGAATCTTGTAGAATGAAGATTGATGTAGAATGATATATAATATATAATATATATATTGATGTAGAATGATATATAAGCCAACAAAGGAATGTTAGCTGCTGAAGGTAATCGGGAAAACCTGGGCAACTTGGAGGATCTTCCACACACAGTTAGAGCCCCAAACCATGCCCTAATTTCTTCAACTTCATCAAGGTTTCTAAGCCCTCCTAAGCAACCCTAGGCCAAAAAAAAAAGCCAAAAAAAAACTAATATAATATTCTGTTATGTTGTAAACACCAGAGCATCTAAAACATAGGTGACGATGGTTTTGCTGCATTCTGCTGTGGTCCAAACATGTCTAGATCATTGTGTTCCATTCTGGGACCTCCGTTTTAGGAATGACACTGAAAAACTAAAGAACATCCAGAGGAGGGCAACAAAGAAAGCTGGGACCTTGACATCTTTAGTAGGAGCATTGATAGAAGGGATTGGGGGTGTGATTGAACCTGAAGAAGGAAAGACTCAGGGAACACACAATAGATTTCTTTGGGTATCTAAAGGACTGTTACATGGAAGAGGAATGTGTCTTTTTCAACTTAGCCCCAGACAGTAGAACTGATGGTATTGGATAGAAATTGCAAAGAGATGAGTAATTTTTGTATATAATGAAAAACATCCAAATAATTTGAACTGTCCGAATAGGGAATGAACAGGCTGCATATGAAAGCAGTGTTTCCCATCATAAGAAGTCTTCAAACACAGGCTGGATAACCACCTGTGGGAGATGCTCTGGAGGAGATGGCCTAATTGGCCATAGTGATCCCTTCCATCCAGACAATTCTGAGAGTCTCTGAAACCCCTTGAAGGCAGTAAATGGTTACCTGATAAGATACTCGAACTCTGTTTCACAGGAGCTTAGATTTAAGAGATAGAAGGAACCATCTAATCCAAATCACTCATTTTTGCACAGCCCAGAGAGAGTAAGTAATTTGGTCGAGGTCATGCAGGTAATAAGCAGTCGAGTCAGGATTTGAACACAGGTCTTTTACTACCAAATCTTATATTTCTTTCCATCACATCAAATTCCAAAGTCCTGCATGGGATGAAATAGTTTTTGTGTGCATTTGATTCCAAGAAATGTAGATTGTTACCAGGATGCAGTGGAAGGATGCAATCCCACCTGCTGTGGAATCATTTCCCTCCCCTCTCCCCATCCTCCTTTGACTGGGAAGCCAGCAGCCCTAGGAGAGGTGGGGGACCAGAGAGGGAAAGAACAGACAAAAAACGCCTGTTCGTCATAATACAAGTTCATTTGGGAAAATGTAAATGATTCTGGTTATTTTGTCCCTCTCCCAGAATATGCTGGTATCAATAACTGGCTGGCTCGCCCAGCCTGTCACAACAGGCGCTGCTCACTTGGAGATGCGCAAACGCCTGACACACAGGTGTATATATATAGTAACCTTGCTAAAGGCTCTGCCTGTGCAGGCTCAGTCACACAGTGCCCCCTAGTGGGCAAGAAGGGAGCAAGGCAGAGGGATTCGGGTCCTTCTCTGAGTAAAGGACAGACACCATTGCATGCAGAAAGCGGTAGGGCTTCTGGTCCTTAAAAGCACGTGCGCGCGCGCGCGCACACACACACACACACACACACACACACACACACACACACACACACACACACACACACACACACACACACACACACACACCCCTTCTCTCTAAATGGCTGGAACACTCACCAAAAAGCTCAGCAGTGGGAAAGGATGTCATTCACCAGTCACTTAAAGGACCTAAGAGTGAAACTGGGAAGGTTCTGACAGCACAGCTATAGATATGTAGATATATTTACATATATACATACACATGTATATGTATGTGTATGTATAATTTATTTATATATGTGTATATGGGAAACATGTTGGGAAATGAGGATGATATAAGAACAAAAGAGCAATGTGTGTATGTACATACATATACATACACACATACATACATATATGTGTGTATATCTATCTATATATGTATATATAGCAATCTTTTTTCCTACATCATCCTCACTTCCCAATGTATCTGTTCTCCTTCACACATCCATAAAACCATCCCTGATAACAAAGAATAAAAAAGAAGGGGGAGGAGTGCTGAAAGCAATTCAGGAAAACTAATCAATACAAGTCCAACAGTAACTAGACAGTCCACATATATTCCACATCCATAGTTCCCTTTCTCCTGCCCTTCTTTAACCTCTGCAAAGAAGGGAAGGAAGTACATTCTTACATCTCTTATTCCAGCCAAACTTGGTCATTGTAACGATACTGTTCCTTGTTGATTTTTGGTATTGATATTGTTTTCATGCATTTTATTGTTGAGGTCAGTACACATTGTTTTCCTAGGTCTTCTTACTTCACTTTGGGAGAAGGAAGGAAAGGGAAGGGAAGGGATAAGAGAAAGGAGAAAGGAGGACAGAAGGGAGGAAGAAAAGGAAGGGGGAAGGGAAGGAAGAAAGGAAAGGAAAGGAAGGATGGATGGAAGGGAGAAAAGAAGGGAAGGGAAGGGAGAAAGGAAGGGAATGAAGAAAGGGAAGGAAGAAAGGAGGGAAGAGGGAAGACAAGGGAAAGGAAGAAGCATTTATATAATGCCCACTATGTGCCAGGCACCATACTAAACACTTTACTAATATTATCTCATTTAGTCAGTTCATATAAGTTCATCAGTTGATATAAGCCATGGCATAGGGCATGACATTCTGACACATGATTTCAGACCTCATTCTGTGCCCTCCTCAGATTCTTAGAGATGAGTCTGTGAGCTAGGGTTTCTTCCTTGTAGGTTCTCCTTGGATTCCATTTAATCTCTGACCCTCAAGTTCTCATCCTAGGCAATTTTGGGGGGGGGGTTACTGAATATTTTTATTCTGCACATAGAAACCACAAAGGATCTGGCCTGGGGGCTCATCGGGGCTGCATCACAAGTGTATGGCTTCACACATCAGCACCAGGGGTGGGGGTGAGAACAGTCACAGGATGACAAGGGTCTGCTGACAGAGCCAGATGATCAGGAAGTTTCTGGTGTAAGACAGTTCTAACGAAGCAGTGAGAACATCACAGAAAGGTGGAGGGGAGAGGGAGGTTAAGCAGCAGAGGCCCCTGCCCCCAAAACAAAACTGATCTAGTACGCGTACTGCCCATTCTTAGGACAGGAGCCGACTTCTACAGAGGTACCTGGCACCTCCTAGCCACAGGGCTTACTTGGCCTGAGGGTTTCTGAAGTTCCATCCAGCATCCTTGCTGCCCAGCTCTTCCTCAATTCTGAGAAGCTGGATATATTTGGCCAGATGCTCAGATTGGCAGGGGGCACCAGTCTTGATCTGGCCAGTGCAGAGACCCACCACCAGGTCTGCAATGAAGGCATCTTCAGTCTCCCTAGAACGATGGGAAACTATTACTCCCCACCCATTGGACTGGGCCAGCTTGCACGTCTGGAGAGATTCAGTCACAGAGCCAATCTGGTTCACTTTGAGTAGGAGGCAGTTGCAGGCTTTCTCATTCACAGCCTTTTCAATGCACTTGGGATTGATTGGTCACTGTGAGGTCATTCCTTACCACCTGGATGCCTGCAGTAGCAGTGAAGTTCTTCCAAGCTTCCCAATCATCCTGGTCAAAGGGATCTTCAATAGACACCACTGGATAGTTCTTGATGAAGTCCTTGTAGAAGTCTCCAAGCTCAGAAGGGGAGATGTATCTGATAGGATCATCAGGAGACTTGAAGTCCAAGACATATTTCCCAGATCAGAAGAATTCTGAGGCAGCAACATCCATGCCAATTACGACCTTATCAGTATAGCCAGCCTTACCAATTTCATCCTTTAGCAGGTCCAGAGCTTCTTTATTCTCCAGGATGTTCGGAGCAAAGCCGCCCTTATCACCTATATTGGTGATGTCCTGTCCATATTTTTGCTTAATCACGCTCTTCAGGTTGTGTTAGACCTCAGCTTCAATGCGCATGGCCTCCTTAAAGTTTGCTGCTTCAACAGGGAGGATCATGAACTCCTGCATGGCCAGCTTGTTACCAGCATGGGAGCCACCATTGATCATGTTGAAGGCTGGAACTGGCAGGATGACTTCATCATTGCCTGCAAGGTCAGCAATATGGCAGTACAGGGAGACTCCTTTCTCAGGAGCTCCAGCCTTAAAAACAGCCAGAGACACTCCCAATATGGCATTTGCACCAAATTTAGATTTATTTTCAGTGCCATCCATCTCTATCATTAATTTGTCAATCTTCTCCTGCTCCACAACATTCAGTTTCTTGCTAATCAGGGTCAGGGAAATAGTTTTATTGATGTGCTCAACTGCTTTTGAGACACCTTTCCTCACATAGTAGGTCTTATCCTTGTCTTGGAGCTCCGAGGCTTCATGGATACCAATAGAAGCACTGCTGGGCACAGCAGCTCGGAACTGACCTTTTTCAATGTAGAGATCAACTTCAACAGTGGGGTTTCCACGAAAGTCAAAGATCTCTCTTGCCTGGATCTTGTAAATAGACATGTTGAGTTTCTGGTTGGGGGTTCCTCCGCTGGGCTCAGAGAACAGAGGCCGAGGGACCAAGCTACACCAAGAGGGAGTGTTAAGTGGGCCCATCCTAGGCAATTCTTGTCCATAAAATTGTAGAATTTAAAACTGGTCAAAGATCTATGGGGACCTTCTAGTCCAACCCCCTCATTTTCTGATGAGGAAAATGAGTACCGGAGAAGGAGAAATGAATAATTTTGGGGTCACTGAGGTAGAAAGCAGCAAAGCTATCATTCTGAGTAAAGCTCATGACTGAATATTGTTTTTTTATCTTTAGAAATGCTATTCTTGATTATGGCTTGGAAAATGCCTTTTCTCCCCCAGATGACAATCAAAAAAGGGCAAATATAATAAAAAAGGACTATGCTTCCACTCAGTAACTAACAAGTGGTAAGGAAAAATGAATGAATGAAATAAAAAAACATTAAGGGCTTGCTTAAGATGTGCCAGGCATGATAGTTATACAAATACAAAAAGCAAGACAGCCCCCTTCTTTCAAGAAGCTTATATTCTAATTGCAGGAGATGATGCATTTAGGGGAGTGGTAGTGGGGGAGGGGTATTTAGGTCTGGGAAGTCACAGGGATGATGATTGGAACCATGGGACAAAAAAAAAGCTCATGTATTTCAGGGACCCTGATTCCCCTCTTCTACCCTACCCTCCTCTACACATGTTGACCTGCTCCCTACTCTTCACTCTGGTTACACCCTCAGGCAATTTAGAAACAGTTTTCAAATTTTGCGTACTTGCTAGCCTCTTGAACATCGTGGTATTCAGGGGCATGTTGAAACAAAGCAGAAGGAACGTCATGTTTTGCTGACCGTGGATATGTATTCGTGGAGTAAAGTCAATCTTATATCCTGAACATGTGCTGCTATGCCAGATACAGAGCTATATAGCCCGTGATTGCTCAATAAAGTCACTGAATGGTAACCTTAGGTTTGATAAAAATTACATGTTTTCTTAAGAATATCTATAGGCTTTCTCATAGGCTCTTTATTTCTTTCCATGCAGCCCCTTTTATGGCAGAATTTGACCAAGTTGGGAATGAAGCCACTCATAGTTTTGAATGATTTCATTCTTTCTAAATTGATGTTGGTCTGTAGAGTCCAATGAATACCGTTTTCTTCCTCTGCCAATGCTTGTGCCAATTGCCATCACTTTTGGCAACAGTGAATGGGGCAAAGGACTATTAGGAACTGGTACCTACTGGGGATTGAGCAGTAAAAGGGCTATACCAATGGTGGTCATAGCTGTGTATGCTCATAACAATGATTCATATAGATATGCCATTGCCAGAATGATCTCTCTTTTACCTAGATCTGATCACATTGTCCCTCTGCTAAAAAAAAAAAAAAATCTGATGACTCCCTATTGTCTTCTAAGTAAAGTTTAAAACCATATGTCTGGCATTCAAGAACCTTTCAAAATTGCATTACTAAATACTATACTCTCTAACCTCTAACTTTCTTTGCCCTTTCAAATACCTTGATTCACACTCTTCTCTATGACTGGGATGCTCATTCATCCCCTCTTACCTGCTGAATTTTACCCATCTTTTAAAATTGCCACCTCTTCCATGAAACTTTCCCAGATACCACTTAGTGGTAGGTAATAAGCCTTTCTTCTCAGAGCATCCTTTTTTACTCTAATGGACTCTTCCTATAAATGATAACTCACTTTGACACAAAATTTTATCATATAATGTGTGTAACAACTGTTTTTGCTTTTGTCTTATCAAAAATCTTTTATCTCCCTGGATCCCAAGCACAGTACTCTGTAATTACCCCAGAAGTGTTAATTACATACCTCTGATGTGCTGGCCACTATATTAGGTGTTGGGGACATGAAACCCAAAGTTAAAAGCTTCTTGCCTTCAAGGAGGTTATAGTCTAGCAAAGAAGACAAAATAGCTTTTGAGAAAGGGAAGGCAATCATAAGTGGGGTATAATCAGGAAAGTCTTCATGTTAAAAGGTGGCCTTGAATTATTCTAAGAGCTGGAGGAGAGGAGAGAGGACATTCCAGGTGTGGGGGTGGGACAGCCTAGCAAAGGTGTAGAGAAGACCACTTTGACTGAACAGTAACACATGTGAAGGGTAGTAATTTGTAATTAAGACTAGAAAGGTAGATGGAGGCCAAAGATAGATTGTGAAGGATTTAAAGGCCAAATCTTAGAAGTAATAGGGTTAATTAAATGAGTGGCATGGTCAGTTCTGCACATTAGGAAAAACTCTTTGGCAGTTGTATGGAGGAAGGACTGGCAGTTGGCAAGGCTTGAGCCAGGGAAACCTATTAAGAGCCTACTGTAATAATCTAGGTAAAAATAGATGTTCAATAAATGATTATTATTACCTAATGCTTCAAGTATGTTTACAAATGTTTAGATGTTAAGAATATTTAGAAATTAGGCAGATAGATTGTGCCATGGATAGTGTACTGGACCTGGAGTTAGGAAGACTCCTCCTCCTGAGTTAAAATCTGGACTCAGACACTTACTAACTGTGTGACCTTGGGCAAGTCACTTTACACTATTTGCCTCAGTTCCTCATCTGTAAGATGAGCTGGAGAAGGAAATAGCAAATCAATCCATTATCTCTGCCAAAAAATAATTCCAAATGGAGTCATGAAGAGTAAGACATGAGTGAAACAATTGAACAGTGCTTTAAAGTTTAGAAATATTTTATCCTATAACAACTGTCTGAAATAGTTCATAGAAATACTAAACTGGGAAGCTAAGGTTCAGAGTTATCAGGTGATTTGCCTAGGGTCACACAGTCAGTAAGTGTCTAAGTTAGAATTGAGACCCAGATTTAATGCTGCTGCCAATGCCCCATGTTGCCTTGCTACTATAGTCATTTACTTCATTTTGTTTAAAGGACAAACTTAGCCCAGTGGATAGGATACTTCTTTGCGGCTTAAAAAGCAAACTCATGGATGCAAAGTTTTAGCTCACTAGTGATGGAGCAGTACTTTAAATTTTCCATCCTATGTAGGTCAGTGACCACGGGAGGTGAACCGCTTGGGAATTCAACACAAGCAGTCCAGTTTTATCCTCCTGATGTCATAGGAAGGACTGCTGATGATTCATCAGGTGGAACATTTCCCTCTGAGTCAGAAATGAACTCTTGGTCCTGCCCAGTGTTTGGATGGCACAAGGCTGCTGCTGGCTAGGTCATGCTCTAATGAAAGGGTCCTTAAGCCTGGGGATTATGGACCCCTTTGGCAAGCTGATGAAACCTATGGAATCCTCAGAATTATGTTTTTAAATGCAATATTTTAAAAAACAACATAGAATTATCAAGGAAACCAATTATTTTGAAATGCAATTATAAAAAACAATTTTTTTAAGTTCAGAGAACTCAGGTTAAGAACTCCTTTTTTGAATACAAGGGAGGTCTTTCTGACCGCAGAGGTGGGGATATGTTGCTAAGGAACTCTCCTCTCCTGGAAACCTTAAAAAAAATACTAGTGATTTTCATTTCCCTTAGGGTGGATCTGAGGAAATTTTCAGGCAAGGGGTAGAAGATTGGGCAGGTTTCCTTTATTATTCCATGTTCAAAGGGCCAGCATTTTAAATATGAGGTACAGTAGTGGCCTGTTTCCTAAGCATAGGCTTGTTAATTCTGGGATCTTAGCCAAAATCCAATTGGGTAATTCCATTTTATTCAATCACCCCATGGAGCAGCTGCAAAGTCAGTCAACATGTAATCATAAGATCATGGAATCTTCCAAAGCAGAAGAGCCTTTGGAGGTCATCTAGACCAACCTCCTGCCCAGGAAAGAATTTCTGAAGAATGGAAAATGTAGAGAGTTCAGGGTTTGCAGATGACTGAACTAGAGTCTATGAAAGGATTTTTTTAAAAGAAAGAAATAGATATTTAATTCAATAAATGTTTATGTTTTAGCCACAGTGGTGGGCACTGGTGGTACAAAAATAAGAAAAGAAATAATCTCTGGTCTTGAGGACGGTACAGTCTATTGGATGGAAGAGGACCATAGATTTAGGGCTAAAGATGAACTGAAGGCCAGAGAAGAGACTTAACAAAGCCATATAAGTAGTGAAAGAGTTGGGACTGAGTTCAAGTCTTTTAGATTCCAGAAATGGCCCTCTTGCCAGTACATCACCCATCTGAGCTCCCAGGGATTGAGAATGTGATAATCTAGCTGAGAAGACAAAACAAACACAAGTGAACATGACTGAAAACCGTGTGGAAAGAAGACATATAAAGTGAAACCAGTTTTTGGTTTTGGCTTCCTGACTAAAATGTCTAGGCCATCTTGCTTATATCATGTTACACTCACTTGCCCCAATCCTGGATTGATGAGTGAAATGATAAAGCATTTAGGTACACACACACACACACACACACACTGCTATCATTCAGCTGAGAAAGTGGATTTAGTAAAGATTTTATAGCATACAATAATGTCAAACACTCTCCGGTTGGTATCCAGCCAAGCTGTCTCAGTGGCAATACGACGCATGTTTTATGTAAGGGTTTTGAATCTGCTGCAGGAACCTGGCTTTTCATGTCTCAGTCTAGACAGATGCATGATTGAATGAAAGATTCATCCAAACCCTATGTAACAATGGCCATCTGGAAAGTAGCCAGCCCCTCATTTAGCAAATTGCTCCTTTTAAATGCAGCTGCTGTGTCTCAGCCTTTACAGTACCAAGAAATATCAGAAGGCTTGCCTTCTCTCATTTATCTGAGCTGTTCCTCTCAATCTGCCTAGTAACTTCAAAAGGCAGTTATTGTATGGCAAGGCACTTGACCTTCCTGATTTCTAAGCCAAGGAGAAGTATCCATCTTTCTCTGGCTTGTCCTTTCTTCAAAAGCAAGGACACCTTGTTAGCTGCTTGTCGACTATCCCAGGGGGCTGGGATTATAAAGAATCACGCAAACCTTTCCAGAGCCTAAATCAACCAGCATCCATCTTTAAAATGTTACCAGTTAGAAACACTGTCAAAGGTGAGAATGAGGTAGCAAGGCCTGCTGGATCAGCATCCTGCCTCTTGGCTTCCTTCAAGTCCCAGCTAAAAATCTCTCCTCCTTGAGGAAGCCTTTCCCAATCCCTCTTAATTCTAGTGCCTTCCCTCCATCAATTGTTTCCTATTTTTCCTGTATATAGCTTGTTTGTACACAGTTGTTTGTATGTTGTCTCTCCCAGCAGACTCCTTGAAGGCAGGGCCTGTCTTTTTCCTCTTTCTATATCGCCAGCACTTGGCACAGTCCTTGGCACAAAGTAGGCATTTAAAAATCCTCATTGACTCACTGATTGACTATTCCCTCTTCCATGCCACCATTAAGGGTGTGGTTTGGTTGTTTGGTGCTTCTCTCCATCAGGGAAGCCAACCACAATAGTAGATGATGTTATTGCCTACCAAACCCCCTAGGATGGCTTGGGTAAAGGTTGATAGTCAAATGATTGTGGCCTGTCAATGAGTTTCCAATCTCTGACCCTACTTAATCCTTTGCAAAAGGAAATAAAAGAAATAAAAATTTAAAAAAAAGCCTTATCAGAGTTGGCAAGCTATTTTACCTCAACCATTTCTTAAGCACCATGGGCCATACATCAGCCATATAAAGACTAAAACAAAACTACCCTTGCCCACAGGGAGCTTATTAAGGGGTGGGGTGGGGATGGGGAATAATACAATATGCACACAGGTAATTAAATACACACTATATACAAATCATTGGGGGGAAGGGGGACTTGGTGTGGGGAGGGTCTAGACAAGCCTCTTGGAGGTGTTTGAGTAGAATCTTGTAGCAAGCTAGATATTCCTTTAAGAGGCAGAAATGAGGTGGGAGGGCACTCCAGAGCTGGGGAACAGCCAGTGAAAAGGTATAGAGTGGGGACCTGGGAACAAGCATGAAGTCATAGAATGGAAATTCTGGAAACAGGCATGGGCTGGAGTCAGCTCTAGTCAAGGTTGTTTGTTAGGTTTTCAGTGTGAACATTTACGCCTTGGAAATGGGCAAAGTCTACAAATCAGGGCTTGATTGATTGTTTTGTTGATTGTCTAAACTTAAGATATCAGGGAGGAAATATTAATAAAGCACATTAAATTTAAAAATGAGTTATGGATACTTTTTTTCCCACCAGGACTGGACCTTAGATCAAGCTTGATCCCCTTGTTTTATTGAAGAAGAAATGAATTCCTGACCTGTATATAACACTTTAATATTTACAAAACTCTTTTACAAATATCATCTCATTTGATCCTTACAACAGAGGTAGGCACTATAGGTTTTATTACCCCAATTTTACAGATGAGGAAACAGGTTCAGAGAGAGTAAGTCATTTGCCTAGAGTCTGTCAGCTTTTAAGCATGAGAAGTGGGATTCATACCCAGGTCTCTTTGAACTTCAAGTAGAGTGTTCTTTGCTTAGATTCATAAATATGTAAAGGATCTGTAATTCTATCATTCTGGTATAGGAAAATTTCCTCCATTACTAGCATAGTGGGGCAGCTAGGTGGCACATTGGATAGAGCGCTGCACTTAGAATCAAGAAGACTTATCTTTATGAATTCAAATCCAGTCTCAGACACTTACTAGCTATGTGACCCTGGACAAGTCACTTATACCTGTTTGCCTCAGTTTCGTCATCTGCAAAATGAGTCAGAGAAAAAAATGGCAAACCACTCCAGTATCTGCCAAGAAAACCCCAAATGGGGTCATGAAGAGTTGGTTATGACTGAAATGACTCAACAGTAACAAAGTATATGAGACTTAGCAGATAAATAATACGAAAATGCCTGAGGCTGAGTAAGTGACTTGCCCAGGGTAACACAACTTGTGTCTGAGGCAGGATCTGAACCTGATTCAAAGAGCAGCTTCCCATGAAGGATATGATATGACATAAGACAATATGACACCACACCACATCCCCCACATTCTCTCCACTAGGCCCAGAGACATTCCACCAAGATTTGTTGAACCCGCTCCTTCTCTGTTTCAAAAAAAGATTTTTGGTGTGGCTTAAGTTTCAGATTGTCATTCGGTGCCTGAAAACAGTAAGTCAAAGGAAGAACAAGACGTACGTGTGTAAAACCCCCTCTAGGCCATTTCACCAAAGAGGGTGGGTGCTGCTCCCTCAAAGATGTGGGGGTTCCCTGCAGGTTTGTGCTGCTAACACTGTAGCTCATGAGACCCAACTAGTGAGCTTTCCCTTAACCCTCAGGTAGGAAAACAAACAAACAAAAACAAAACCTAGTGTAAAACAAAATAATTTACTGAGATAGCCTGATAACAGGAACTACACACGATTCCTTCCATAAGCCTGAATGTACTGTCCCATGAATACATATGGCCGCAGTGAAGGTGACTGCAGACTTAAGAATACAGTGGTGAGGAGACCCACATGTAGCGGAACACTCCTGAACTTGAGGGCCTCAATGATCTTTCTTTCCTCACGGAGTCCTTAGGAGGCTTCTTTCTGGGTGCAGCATTTCTGCTGGGGGTAAGGGTGGGGTGGGTCACTCAGGTGGGACCCCAGGCCCCATTGCTCTCTTGAGTTCATGGCTCTCTTTGCTTTCAGAGGTCTTGCTCCTTGAATATACCTGGAGAGTGTGCGTGTCTGATCCCTACAGGATGTGGTGTCTCCTACTGTTTAAGCAGCTCTTCCAAGTGCCATGGCTGACTGGGGGATAAGCAGAGAGGGAAACTCTTCTCCTCCTCCTTCTCCCCCACCCGGTCTCATGACCTCAGTGACTTCCTGTGTTGATTGACCTAAGGGCTATTGGAGGGCATGTTTTACCAGCCAGCAGGGGAGCTGCCCCTAAAATTCAATCAAGGGCTTCAAACTTCCAAAATATGAATGCCTGGTTAACAGAAACATTATCTAGTAGGGTCAGCTAGGTGGCACAGGGGATAGGGTGCTGGAACTGAACTGAGTTCAAATCTGGTCTCAGATACTTACTAGCTGTGTGAACCTGAGCAAATCACTTAAACTCAGTTTCCTCTGTGATAAAATGGGGGTCATAATGGCACCTACCTCTTAGGGTTGTTTTGAGGATCAAATGAGATATTCGTAAAGTGCTTAGCGTGCTTGGCATATTGTTGTTCAGTTGTGTCCAACTCTTCATGACCCCATGGGCCGTAGCTCATTAGTAGTGTCCATGGGATTTTCTTGGCAAAGATACTGGAGCGGGGTGCCATTTCCTTCTTCGTGGATTAAGGCAAATAGGTTAAGTTGCCCAAAGTCACACAGCTTATAAGTATCTGAGGCCAGATTTGAATTCAGTCTTGACTCAAGGCCCAGTGGTCTATCCTACTAAGCTTAACCTGACACATAGTAAATGCTATATAAATGTTAGCTATAATTAATTGTTATTATAATGATGTCCTTATCATCTTGTGATTCTATCAAGATAGCTGGTGGGGGGGGACCAAATCCCCTCCCTACTATTAATAGCTCACATTTATTTAAGGTTTCCAAAGCCCTTTACATATATTCATCACAACAACTCTGGGAGGTATTATTATCCTTCTTTTACAGTAGAGGAAACTGAGGCAAACAGAGGTTAAGTGGCTTGCCCAGGTTCACATAGCTAGTGAGTATCTGAGGCCAGATTTGAACTTTGATCTTCTTAAAACCAAGTCCAACATTTTAGTGAATTTCAGAAAAACATATGAAATCAATCATTCAACATTTATTAAGCTCATAATATGTGTTGGGCATTGTGCTAATTGTTTTAGAAATCAATAAATAAACCTTTATTAGGTGCCTATTATAGGCATACCTCAGAGGTATTGTGGGTTTGGTTCCAGACCCCTGCCATTAAGAATATATTGCATTAAGATGAGTGACATGAATTTTTTTGTTCCCCGGTGCATATAAATGTTATGTTTATACTATATTGTAGTTTATTAAGTGTGCAATAGTATTATGTATGAAAAACAATGTGCCTACTTTAATTAAAAATACTTTATTGCTAAAAAATGTTACCTACTATCTGAGCCTTCAGTGGGGTGTAATCTTTTTTGCTAGTAGAAGGTCTTGCCTCAATGCTGATGGCTGCTAACTGATCAGGGTAATGTTTGCTGAAGGTTAGGGTGACTGTGGCAGATTCTTAAAATAAGACAACAATGAAGTTTGCCCCTTTGATTCACCCTTCCTTTTTCTTGAACACTTAGAGGCCATGGTAGGGTTATTAATTGGCTTAATTTCAATATTGTTCTGTCTCAGGGAATAAAGAGGCCCGAGGAGAGGGAGAGAGACCGGGACAACGTTCAGCAGAGCAGTCAGAACATACAGAACATTTATTGACTAAGTTTACTGTCTTATATGGGTATGGTTTGTGGTGCCCCAAAACAATTATAATAGTGGCACCAAAGATCCTTGATCACAGATATGATAATGATGAAAAAGTTTGAAATAGTGCAAGAAGGACCAAATGCGACACAGACACAGCATAAGCACTTGCTGCTGGAAAAAATAGTTCTGACAGACTTGCTCTGATGCAGGGTTGTCACAAACCTACAATTTGTAAAAAATGTAATATCTTTGAGGCATAATAAAGTGAAGTCTGCCTGTATATGCTATGAATTGTGCTAAGTGCTGGGGATACAAAAAGGGACAAAAGATAGTCCCTGCCCTTAAGGAGTTTACAGACTAATGATTTATTAAATGTTGAAGTATATAGTCAAGTGACAGGATTGCAAACATACTATAAAATGTAAGGTTATTACAATTGGAAGAAGGAAAATCATCATGTCTGTGGGATAGTCACTTGGACTATGGGGGAGATGGACTTTTAGTTGTATCCTAATGATTTGAGTAGATGGAGTGAAGAGTGAAAGGCGTTTCAGGGGAAGGTGAGAGCAGGAGCAAAGGGAGCTCTTATAATTAGTAACATGAATGAGTGGAAGGGGAAGTGAAGAGGTGAAAAGTGTGCATAACCAGAGATATGGGCAGAAAGGAGACTGGCCTAGCTAGAGGAAAGATTTCATAGAGTAGAAAGAGGTGTAGTAGCAGAAGAAAATAAGGAAATAGGTTAGATGGAGCCAATTCATAGAAAGCCTTGGATACCAAGCTAAGGAGTTTGGAGTTGACCCAGTTGGCAACAGAGAACCACCATCCTCTAAGCAGAATAATGACATAATGAAAGCAATGTTTTAGGAAGATTTATCTGGCATCAGTGTTTAACTGGAAACTTCAAGACTAGTGGCAGGAATTCAGACATAACGTAATGAAGGTCTGGACTAAGGTGGAAATAGAGAATTCTGAATGAAGCTGGGGAATTTGTCCTGCTTTGCATGAGACTTGATGATGACTGGACAAGGGTGATGGAGAGGGAGGAATAAAAGGTTACCAATGTGTTGAGCCAAGAGAATTGTGCTACTGACATAAATGAGGAAGCTTGGAAAGGGAGCTGGCCTGGTGGAGATGAAACAGAGAGCTTAGTTTAGAATGTTATGAATCTTAGATAACCTTGGAATATCTAAATGATGATGTCTTACATGCAGTTGGAATTACTTACTAGACTAGAGGTCAGATGGTGCCACAGAAGCAGGTGTCTGTTGTTGGGTAATTTTATTTGTTATATGCCTAATGGTCCTCCCAGGTTACCCACCCAAGGTTTGCAAAAGTGGAATGATTAGCCTGGGCCAGAGAATTTTCTTTCTTTCTTTTTTTGCCTGGCCAGGTGTGGGGGGTGGTTGTCTGTGTGCTAGAGGAGCAATGACTGAGTGCTAAGGGCCCAGAGACCAGTGCAGGGTTATGGGCATCATGGAGGCTCTCTGTAACAGTCATAAGACATAAAGCTGGAAAGAGAGTGATGGAGAAGCACAGAACAGAAATGTTCATTTCCTTGTCCACCCTGAGACACTCTTGGTGAATTTTAAATCTTAAATTAAAAAAAATATTTTAAATGACATGTTTAAAAAAAAGAATAATAAGCCTTCTTTCCATTTAAAAAAAAATTAAAAGTGTTCCATTTAATAGGTACACATGGTAAAATGAATAGAGAGAGTTGGCCTCAAAGCCAGGAAGATCTTGGTTCAAGCTTCAACTCTGGGCATCTTGGTGTTATGGCCCTGGGCAAGTCACTTAACTTCTTTTTTTTGTTGTTGCTTTTTTTGGAGGGCAGTTGGGGTTAAGTAACTTGCCCAAGGTCACACGGCTAGGTTTTTTTTTTGTTTGTTTGTTTGTGTGTGCGTTAAGTGTCTGAGGCCGGATCCGAACTCAGGTCCTTCTGACTCCAGGGCCGACGCTCTACTCTCTGTGCCACCTAGCCGCCCCGTCACTTAACTTCTAAGTACTTGATTTCAGTGATTCTCAGACTTTTTGCTCTTGGCAACCCCTTTACACTCTTAAAAATTATTGAGGACTCCTGCAAAAAAAAGTTTTTGTTAATGTGGGTTATATCTATTAATATTTACTTTATCAGAAATTAAAGTGTCTTTGTATTATTATGAAAATCATTTTGATCTCATGGACTCCCTGAAAGGGTCTTGGCCACCCCAAGGGTCCCCAGACCACACTTTGAAAACTACTGCTCCAGATAGTTCTCTACGAATATAAGGTGCCAAGTGTGTTCAAACCAATTAAGTCATGCTCTAATCCCTATCCCCTTGCTCAATATTTTCAATGAATTGATTGGCATGACTATTCCTCTCATCCTGTGTGACTCCAATCAGTCAATCAGTGGGCAAGAAAGCATTTATTAACTAATTATCACGAGCCAGGTGTCCTGCTGAGGGTAAGAGATACAAACAAAGGCAAAAACATGGTCCCTGTCCTTACATTCTAATGGAGAAGACAACATGCAAATAAGTGTGTGCAAGTTGTATACAGTGTAAATGGAAGGTATTCTCAGAGGAAAGCTGTACTGGGGCTGGGGGACTGGGAAAGGCCTTCTAATGAAGGAGAACTTTGAACTGAGTCTAGAAGGATGCCAAGATAGTCAGAAGGTATCAGTGAGGGGGGAGGACATTCTCGACCACAGGTGGGGAGCCTGCTGTCAGAAGGCCCAACTTAAGGATTTAGAAGGCCACATGTGGTGTTAAGACCACCTCTGTTCTAGATACAAGGGACGATAGGGCTGCTAGGTGGTGCAGTAGACAGCACTGGGCTTAAAATAAGGAAGACATTTTCATGAGCTCAAATCTGGCTTCAGACATTTATTAGTTGTGTGAACCTGAGCAAGTCCACAGGAAACTCTCCCTAACCCCACTTAATTCCAGTGCCTTCCCTCTGTTATTTCCTATTTATCCTACATATAGCTGGCTTTGTATACATTTGTTTGCATGTTGTCTCCCCCATTGATTGTAAGCTCCTTGAGGGCAGAGACTGTCTTTTACCTCTTTTTGCATCCCCATTCCTAGCACAGTGCCTGGATAAGAGTTGGTACTTAATAAATGTTCATTGATTGGTAACCATATTGCAGAGGGTTTCAAGTATCAGCTCTCTACCTACTAAGCCATGCTTCCTCTCATATAACCTTAGTTGGCACTTAGTTGGTACTTGATATAAATGCAAGATCTAGAGCATTGTTCTTAACCTGTTTTTGTATCGTAGATCCCCTTGGCAGAATAATATTTTTATGATCAAAAAATTATTTATCTATTTTTAGTCTTCAACATTCACTTCCATAAGTTTTATATTTTTCTCCTCCTCCCTCCCCAAGACAGCACGCACTTTAATATTGTGAGAAATGCTAATAATTTGGTTTCCACAGATTCTATAGGAATAGTGGATGTTGCAAAGGCAGACATTACCCAGGACATGCAGGAAGGTGTAAATCAGGATGAGGGGAGAAAGGGCAAAGCCACCCTATCCAATCATACAGCTGGAAAAAATCTGTAAATTCCTCTTGAAAGAGATCCAGGTCAATCTGGCTCAAACTGTCTAGGGTCAAGGGATGGTCATTGACTTTTTATTAACAAGCCTGCTTAACTAGACTCATGCATATTGACTGACACACCCAAAATAGAATTAGAGCCTCATTATCTGCACGTGCAATCTATGTTAGCCCATGTTTAGAAGGAGGGGACATATGAAGGAGTAATGTGTAGTGGACAGGTCAGAAAGATTGTTACCCAGAAGAGCTGGAACCAATTCCAGTTCTGAATGGAGGGACTAGGCAGGACTTGAAACTTTAAAAGACTCACATTTGTCTGAATCTCTGTAGTCTTTTGAAATAGGTTACCTATTTATTCAGAAAGAATAAATATAAAATAAAAGTAATGAAAACTTTCCTGGCTTTCCAGTGAGTATTGCTTATTCTTAGACTAAGTATATTTCTCACAATATGGCTCTACACACACATTACTATTAAACACATTTTCACATTAATCACATCGCATATAAAAATTATAATGCATGGGAGAGACCATGAGAAAGACAAAACAAAACAAAACAAAAAAGAAAATAGTCTACTGGCAGAATAATACTTTTAAATATATAAAATAAAATATATAGAATTATAAAACAGACATATTGCAGATAGATATAAAAAAGCTAAGATGTTAATAGTTCTAGTGCCCTATAGTTCAATTAGACCACATTGTGAATATTGTATCTCGTTCCAGGTATTGCATTTTAAAAGGGACATTGATAAGCCACATTGGTACCCAAACAATATTATAGGACCCAGAGAAAATCTTCCACAATGTTAGAAGGAAAATACTCTACCATGTCTCTGAGGCATTACAGTGTCCAGCAAGTGTTGAACTGTATCAATAGAATGAACTTTCTTACTGGGAGATCCATATCCCAGTGAAATCACAGGTCTGGATCAAAAAGCAGGTTGCATTAGCTTTTTGTGGAATGGCTTCATTATATTTCTAACTCACACTTTGCTTTTTTTGTGGGGGGGAGGACAATTGGGGTTAAGTGACTTGCCCAAGGTCACAACGGCTAGTTTTTGTGTTAAGTGTCTGAGGCCAGATTTGAACTCAGGTCCTCCTGACTCCGGGCGGTGCTCTATCCACTGTGCCACCTAGCCGCCCCTAACTCATACTTTGAATCCATTAAAAGCCCTGTATCCTTTAAAAAAAAAATCCTAACAACTAACAAATAAACAAATAGTTTTATTTAGCTCTATCTTCAACTGTGCAGTTGATCCATTTCATCTTGAGGATGGGAGACTTATAAAAGAACACTGAATTTTTTTAACATCTTTATTAATTTGTTTGTTTACTTTTAGTTTACATGATTCAGTTCCACAATCCCTTGAGTTTCAAATTTTCTCCCCCTCTCTCTCCTCCCCTCCCCCCCATGCAATCAAGTATAGGATCTGCAAATACTTCCACATGAGACATTAGTCAGGCTGTAAAGAAGGATTGTTGTAACCAATGGAATGAACAATGGGAAAGAGGAAACAAAACCAAACAAGAAAAAGAAAGAGAGCAGATAGTTTGCTTCAGTCTGCATTCAGACTCTGTTCTTTCTAGTTCTTTCTCTGGATATAGACATCTCTCTCCATCATCAGTCTTTTGGAGATGTCTTATAACCCCGAATTGCTGAGAAGAGTCCAGTCTACCAAAGCTGGTCGTCACACGTTGTGTCTGTAATTGTGTGCAGATTTCTCTTCTCAGGTCACTAACCTTAGAGAGAGGAATTTCATGGAGCAGGGCAGAGGCTAGATTGAAGGGGTGAAGGAGGGCGTGTGTGGTGAGAAAGAGACATGACACTAGACATTCAGACGGAGTTTAGTTGAAAAGAGAAGACCCATTTGGAAAGCATGAGAAAGTCAAGTGATTAAAAAACTTTCTTAGGGGCAGCTAGGTGGCACAGTGAATAAGAGCACTGGCCCCGGTGTCAGGATGACCCAGAATCGAATCCGGCCTCAGAAAATGAGCACCCACACATAATGACTAGCCGTGTAACCTTGAGCAAGTTACTTAACCCCAGTTGCTTTAAAAAAAATAATAAATTAAAAAAAAAACTTTTTTAAAGTTAGAGTACCTTTCCAAATGAAACTCTGATGACGTAAAAGTCCAATGTAACCCGAAGGTACATTTCTTTCTCTCAGGTAGTTGAATTCTCAGGGAATATCTAAAGTCGTACAATGTTAAGACTGAACGGGACCTTGGACAGTATCTGGTCCCTCATTTTATCAATGAAGGCCTGAGTACTTTCAAAGCTAAGTAACTTACCCAGGGTCACACAGAAAGTATTAAATTCCTCCTCCTCCTCCTCCTCCTCCTCCTCCTTCTCTTCCTCCTCCTATACCTCCATCCTCCACCTAGTAGCAGAGGCAGGACTAGGACCAGGTCCCCTGCCTCACAGTCCAGGGCTTATGCTACTATATCTTTCACAAAAGCTCACTTAATGTCCAGACTGACGTTTTTTTTCAAGTGCTGTGTCAATGAATGTATCCAGGTATGTTTCCTGTTTCCATTCTTACCACCAACTGAGAAAGTATGAATCCACCTGAGGTGGAGTCTATGGTACATTACAACCAGAGCTTCAGTTAGTCTTTATTCTCTATCTGACCTCAAAGACAGCAGAAAACCTCTCAAGGAGAAAGAATACAATTTATAGTCACTCAGATTCTAGAAAGTTCTATGTGGTTGATTCCAGAAACTAAATTAACAGAATTTATTCCACTGCTCTCCTAAGGGATAAAAGGCTTTGTGTATTTAAAAAAAAAAAATCAGGGGTGGCTAGGTGGCTCAGTGAGTAAGAGCACCGGTCTGGAGTTGGGAGGACCCGGGATCAGTTCGGCCTCAGAAAATGAGCACCCACATAATGACTGGCTGTGTAACCTTGAGCAAGTTACTTAACCCCAATTGCTTTAAAAAAAAAATCAGTGGTGAAATGAAAGGATCTCTCATATGGAGGCAGAGGTCATGGCTCTGTGACCTACTGTGTGATGTTGGACAAACACTTCCCCTTTCTAGGCCTCAATTTCCTCATCTGTAAAGAGGTTGGGCTTTATAAACTCCCAATGCCTCTTATACTCTAAATCTATGATCCCCTGATGCCAAGGTAGTATGGCATGCTGGAGGATGCTTAAAGTCTATCTTCAGAGGCTTATTAGCCACGTGACCCCAGGCAAGGCTCTTAACTTTGCTGAGTTTCAATTTTCACTCCTGCAAAAATCCAGCTGCTGATAGCACCCCCTCCATTATCATAAGGCTCAAATGAGATTGTGCATGGAGATTAAAGCACTGTGTAAATGTCAGTTACAATTATTATTCAACACACATACTGTCTGTAAGGTATAGTTTTTCCTGTGTGTCAAGTATAGCCCAAAATTGGGGTTTGTGGGAGAACAGGCTGGGAAAGAAATCATGGCTCCAACATTACCATCAAGTCCTGTTTTTATACCACGTTTAACACTGACTCCAGAAAAACAACAGTTGTTTTGTCCAGGTTTATCTCCTGCCCAAGGTTACAGTAGCCTCATTTGCTCCCTAGTTCACACACTTCTTTAAGGGAGGGAAAGTTGAAGTGAAAAATGATCTTGTACCTTTTGGAAACTGGGAGAAATATTGTTTGTGGCTGCTGCCGGGAGAAAATGAGCTTTGGGTGCACAGGAAATAAAGGGTACATGTTGCTTTCTTGTCCCCTGAAGTCTGTTTTTTTCTCCTTCCTATCTTTCAGGGATGTGTGAACATTCTGTTTTTGGCTTCTGTGGGGGAGCTATTAAGGTAAATATTGAAGCTTAAATGGAATTTGGAAAAAAAGAGGAATATTTCATTTTGAGCAAGAATAGAATCCCTTTTCCATGTATCTGTTGCCAGAGAAGATAAGATCTGTCTGACCAGTAGCCACTTTTTAAACAGTTTCCATCTTGAACTGGCTGTTCATATCCGATCCCTTAATTTTCTGGGTTTGTAATTGTTACCCACCTCTTTATTTCACTATTCTGACCTCTGCCTCCAGTAACCCTCCTCAGAGAGGACTATGGGGCCCTCCCAATTTTATGCAGAGCAAATTAGTATGAAAATTATAACCAAATTTGAAATGATCAAGGTCTTTTGCCTCCCCCCATGACAAATATAACATAATTAGCCTGCTAAGCAAGACAGAAGATGGAAGGACTGTACCATTTCCTGGGATATTTCTGCTTACGTCACTCACGCTGGAAACCCAGAAGTTATCTCTGGATCCTCTCTCTGTCTCACCTCAGTCTGAAGGCCGGTGGATTTTTCCTTCATGGCATTTCCCCATCGGTTCCTTACTTCCTGTGCCCTCTGCCACCACCTTAGTTTAAATGTTCCCTATGCCATGCTTCCTGCTCCATTCCATACTTCATACTCCAATAATTCAACCTAATACACTCTTTTGTTCACACCAATACCCTGCTCAAAACCTCTAATGGCTTCCCAGTGTCTTGGCCTGGAATACAATGCCCTAGAGCGGCTCACTCCAAATTCCTTTTCTAACTTTTTCTCCTGCTTTTCTGGTATATGAGTCTTCTCTAGCCAAAATAATCTACTCCCAAACCTCTGAATATGCCTTGAAATTTCCTTTCTTCTTGTTCATACCATTCCCCATCTGGAAATGATTTCCTGCCTTATTCTACCTGTCAACATCCTAACCATTCTCCTGTACCCACCTCAAACCCCATCTCTTTCATGAGGCTTTCCTGTATCACAATAACTAAAACTAATCCTTTCCTCCTCCAAATTTGAATGGCACTTATTGTCTTTACCATTCATCTATCATGTATCACATATTGCCTTGTATTTAGTTATTTGCGTATATTGTTTATCTCCCTAACAATATTTCTAGCTTCTGGAAGGCAGAAACCACGTCTTGAATTTTTTTGCAGTCCCACATTGTTAAATGTAATGTCTTATATGTAGTAGACACCCAGAACATATTTATTGAATGAATAAATGAGTGAGTGATCACTGAACAAAGAGATAGGAAATATGGGTACTGGTCTAGATTTTGGCATTAATGGTGGCTGTCTATTTATCTATCTACATAAACACATGCATATACACATATAGAATATATACATATATGTACATATCTACACACATGTAGATACATCTATAAACATACATATATAAGCAGGGGTTGAATGACTGGATGGATATATAGTTATTCGTCCTACGTACATTTGAGGCTTTAATGAAATCATGTTCATTCAAGAGCTCTTTGGAGTATTAGCAATCTTGTTCACTATGAATAGAAAGAAATGTATAGGGCTTATGTGGGAATAGAGACACATTAGTGCAGCAACTAAGAGAAACCAACAAGAGCTTGGTCACATTAGTGAGATCAGAGACAGAGCACATTACCATCTTGTGTGCTGTTCTTGAAAAATGGAAGAGTGTTTCTCAAAAAATAAGGGGTAAGTACAGAAATGTTTCTGGGTTTTGACTTTAAAGAGGACTAAAGAACACTTTATTCAGTCTTCCCTACAACCTCCTCCCCCAATCCCCATTGAAATCAGTCCATCATGGAAGTTTAGAGTCCTACTTAAAAGAACATTAAAACACCCTAGAAAATAAGCTTAATTATAATGTTTCAGACTGGAGCAAACCTTTTCACCTACACTGATGCACTCATAATGGGCTCCCTCCTTATGAGCTTTGGCTTTTACATTAGTTCCCTTGCTTTCCTCTTGCAATATGACTCAAGCTAATTGGAAATGAATATAGGAGGCCCTGGAAAGGCTCACCAAATGAAAGGGATGTGTGAGTGACCCTCCTTCATCAGAAAGCCCTCTGGGGACCCTGAGCTATCACATGGACTCAAGCAGGAAATTTAACCTTTCTCTGCTTCTTTTCTTTTGTAAACTTAGATCGAAATGCTGACAACATCTTGCAGAAGTGCCAGGGAGGTTTAATTATTAATGAAAAATACCAAAGGCACACATTCGATATAAAACTTGATTTGCCTGCCATGACTGCCTGATAGGAAGGGCACCAAGTAGCTTTGAATTAGCAATGCCATTGACTTCAAAACTGCTTAAAGAAGCTAGACATGATCCCTGTGGGAAATCTTTTATGTTAAAAGAGAAGGAAACCTTCTGAATGATTCCCTGTGGGAAAAACATATTGAAATTCTAGTCAATGTTGAAATACTTAATACTCTTTGGGTCATCATGGGAAAGCAGAAAATAAAGAATGTTTCTCTTCAGTTCCCTCTCCAACCTCTATACTCTCTTGCTTACCTGCAACACACCAAGAACAACAAAAAATGTCTAGGGATGAAAGCTTTCACCTTTATTTCAAGCAGTGGAGACATAGATGGTAACTAGCAAATTCCTAACTCCTACCGATAATCTTGATCCTTCTGAACCACTCACTGTCTGCTGGGTTGAAATCTCTTCCCCCCGCACCCCCTCTTTCTTGGAACTTTTAGTCTTGTATAATCCAAGCCTAGCCCTTCCCAGCCCTAATGCTCTGTGCTCTTTCCCCACCATCTCAGCTGGCCCTCTCAGCCTAGCCTAAAAAAATTCCACATATCAAAGACCTCCAGAGCTTGAAAGGGTCTCAGAGGCCATGTAGTTCAATCCTTTCACTTTACATCAGAAACAACTGAGGCCCAGAGAATATAAATCACTTACCAAAGGCATCAAAAGTAAGATTGGAACCCAGGTTCTCGGTCTCTCTCTCCTAGTGCTCTTTTCACCATACCAAACTTCGTTCTAAATATTTCCTTCCGACATTCCTTCCATCTTTTGCCCCCCACTAGATAATAGCTTCCTCTTGAAGTTTACTGCATCCCTTGACAGCTCCTCCAATAATGATTCAGAACCACCCATAGACCGCAGGATTAAGAACCCTTGACCTAGAACTAGAATGAATTATAGAGCTCATCTGGTCTAAGCCCCTAGCTTTAAAGACAAGTAACCAGAGAGCCGCAGAGATGAGGTGGCAGGTCTAAAGACACCCAGAGAACATGCAACAGAGATGGAATTCAGAGCCATGTCCACCAACTCCAAGTCATGCTCTTTTCACCATGCCATGATGGCTCTCACTCTAGAAATGGAAACAAATACTATGGACATAATTCTGGCAGCTGGGCACCTTTGACTCCTCTTTCGATAGAAGGGAATGCCTATGTCAAAGTGTTTATAATAGGCATGCTCTTCTTGACATCGTCATAATTCTCAAAACCAAGAAGCATTTTTAATAGCAGTTAATTACTGCTTATGCATGCTGGGGTTGGTACTGAACAAAGGAAGCTGCATGGCACAACCTCCATGCCTACCAAAGGCTCAAGAGAAGACAGAAGTGCCAAACAAGAAACAAACAAAACTTATGTAACTCCTCCCAAAGTCTTTATCACCAAGTCTTTCACCTCATTGTGAGAAATCTTTTCTTCTAAGTTTGATCCAGAAAAAAAAAAATCAATGAAAGCCATTTATTACAAACAGATGTGAATATAGCACTACCATCAGCAGCAGCTCAGCTCTGGTAATAGAGGGACAGGCTAAAAAAATAGCTTGAATTAGAGCAAATGATTCCATTCTCCAGCAGCATCAGCTGTGGCCATTAGGGAAGCCAGTGGGGAAAAACCTATCTAGTTTATGCCATCTAAGAGTAATGGGAGCAGTTAGAAAGGATTAGCTGTTTTCTGAAATCCTAAGACCTTATTCACACTCAAATGCCAAGGACCACAATTCATTTAAGCCATGGTTTTCATTCTCAAAGCTAAATTAATCCCGATCATAGCCAAAGGAGCATGGTTAGCACCCTTCCACCAAATCAGGTACTTAGGGAGGCCTTTTGGTTTGGAAATAAAGCCTTACTTCTTTCTAAAATACCAAATATTTCTTTCTGTGCCTGTCTTCTCCAATGACTAGAAGCAAATACCTCCGGGGGCCCTGATCCTTTCCTTTAGGAAAGAGGGGTTGTTGCCAAACATAAAATGAAGAGAATTGGAAGAGCAGGGAGATCAAAAAGAAAACCACAAGGACAGATCAAGCAGTTAAATGATCTGAACCATATGGAAACCATATGGAAAGCATGGTAGCTAAGCTTTTAGTGAGAATGTACAGTTTATCACAATCTCTAGTGAGAATGTACAGTTTATCATAAGAGATAGCTGTTGCTTCAAGAAGCTGGAAAAAAGTTTTACCTAGCAAACACACATATACAACACAATTCCAGTGGATTCTTTGGGACTTGTATTACAGCAAAATTTGTTTGTCACAAGGTAAGTCAGCTCAGAATAACATCTTTTATAAGAAAAGTTAGAAGACACCTGGGTAGATATAGTAAAATAATAATAACTTATGTATAAACTATTTTTTTTTAATTTAAAAAGTACTCTAAGGATAATCTTGCTCTACTGGGTGTCATGCCAAGCTCTCTGTAGGCTTCTTTTCACCTTAACTGCTCTGTATTATTTCGTGAGACTACTCAAAATTTTCCATCTTCCTGTGATTCAAGTAAATATTGGAATACTCTGAGTCATTCTTGACCAGGAAGTTGTTGAGGCTTCAGGAGTGGTTGAGTTGGTTGATGCAGTTTCTGGGCTCTTTTAGCCTCTTCATTGTGGCATATGTGGTGCATAGGTTAAACTTGTAAGAATTAGAAAAAGAGTCAATATATTAACTTTTGTTTATGTCCCATTTTCTGGAGCCGACTACTAGAGGTGGCATATGTGGTGCATAGGTTAAACTTGTAAGAATTAGAAAAAGAGTCAATATATTAACTTTTGTTTATGTCCCATTTTCTAGCCGACTACTAGAGGTCAGATTGGAGTTGCTGCAATTGCTTCTTTTCATTATTGTCCTAATTTGGTATTTATTTTGACTTTTGCTTTAATCAGTTAAGAAATGATTATTAGTCAGGCCTTTCCTAACTGTTAAAATCTAATCAGTTTCTTGGTGTTTTTTTTTTGGGGGGGGGCAATTGGGGTTAAGTGACTTGCCCAAGGTCACACAGCTAGTTAAATGTTAAGTGTCTGAGGTCAGATTTGAACTCAGGTCCTCCTGACTCCAGGGCTGGTGCTCTATTCACTTCACCACCTAGCTGTCCCAATCTAATCAATTTCCTATTTGTGACTGCTGTGTTTGGTTTCATTCTTTGGAATAACTTGCTAGTCCTTTTTCCTATTCATTTCTTATTTCTAAAGCAGAAGTTCTTAACCTTTTTTGCACATCATTGACCCCTTTGGCAGCCTGGTGAAGTCTGGACATCTTCCCAAAATAATTTTAAATTATTCTTAAATTATTCTAAATGTTTTACATAAATACATAGTATAATAAAGGAAACTGATTAAATTGAAATCCAGTTATCAATTTTTTTTTTAAAAAACAAGTTCAAAAATCCCAGGTTAACATCTGTGACCTAAATATTCTCCCAAATAGTTTTCAGTATCATCCCCCATGAATGCTCCTACATTGAAGTCACTATATTCTTAATACAATTTCTCTATGTCTTAATCCATTGTAATGTGTGCTGGTACATGATCAACATTTGGAGAAAGAAATGGCAAACCACTCCAGGATCGTTGCCAAGAAAACCCCCAAAGGGGTCACAAAGAGTTGGACGTGACTGAAAATGACTAAAACAACATTATCTTCATGATGGTCTATTTGCAAAATGATCAGGTCCTGGAAGGCAAGATGACCAAGTGTCCCATTAAATTTTATTTCTTGTTGATTAGGGAGTATACAACGAAAGAAACTCCCACAATCCCTTTATGTTTAAATCTCTGAATTTAGGCAATCCTTCCATTTAAATGCAACTTCATGTCTTTTGGTTTTATTACAGTGAGAATATTAATATGGTTATCATGAAGTCCCTCTAGGAAGATTTAATTATTGGACAAAGATTTTATGTTAACATAAATTCATATCCTTAAAGATAAAAAGGGTTAAACTGAAATTTGCAGAGGGCTTTAAAACTGTGTAAGTCATGATAACCCCACCTTCCATCTTTACCACTACTTTAATCACTTCAAAAGTAGAATGAAATTTTAGGAAATTTTGTGAATCACTAGGGTAAAAACAACAACAACAATAAACCCATTACCTGGTGGTCAATTTTCTGGTGAGAAGTCTCTTCATATTTGGTTGAATTGGTCCTTGAACAATAAATACATCATAGTCTGCCTCCATCACTAATACTCCAGATGTTTACAGTGTAGTGAAACGTGACAGGTCACTAAATGCCAAGATGAGGTCTTGAAAGACTTATTTTTTTTACTAGAGATAACAAGACAAAGTGGAATAAAACAGATCTGTTGGCATTTTTCATAGTAATCTATTTTCATTGACAACAATTGTGGAACCACACCACAGGTGAACTTTGCCTTGTAGCCAATGTATAATGAGAGGGAGTGACTCTTTAGAAGAAGTTGACAAGAGTGGCTGAACCTGATGAAAGACATAAAAAAGAAGTCCATTTTGAAGGTGATGAAATTTTAAAGCTACTCAGGAGTCAGAAAGGAGATTAAAAATTTGAGAGATTATAGTGTTTTTTTTTTTAAAGGGTCCAAGGAAATTTTCACACCAACTGCTCAGATAGTCACATTTTGTTGTCTCTATAAAATATGCATGAAGATGATACAAACATGTTTGATGGGTATTCTTGATGAAAATTTGAAATGGGGGGACTCAGGCTTTTGGGGGTACATGCATATGTATATATACATACATATATCTAAGTATGTATGTATATATCAGACCATCCCTTTATGATCATATCACTGAATAAGAAGGGTAGCGAAATAAGAACCTGTCTGTTAATTTAGAACAAAATTCAGCCTTAAAGGCCCTTCTCAAACAAAGAGTCTCTCAAGATGAGACATATGTCAAAACTGGAAAACACCCAATGATGGATGCCACTATAGGAACAGCTTTGCTCACTTATCAGTTGAGTAGTGACATCAAGGAAGCTATAAAATAGAGACATGTTCACCTAAAATGTTGATTAGTGTCATGGAACATGCCCCACACAGAGTACAAGCAAAAGAAAGGCTCACTATTTTTGGTATGGTTGTATTCATTACACTGAGCTCTGGAAGACCACAGAGCCTCCCTAATGATGAAATCCACAGGAATGGGGAAGAGATAGTTGAAAGGAAGGAAGGAAGGAAAGAAGGAAGGAATACAAACCTTCTGTTAGGGCTTTATTACAAAGCCACCAGGGATTTGCCCCCTGACATGGTACTGACATGCTGAAGTGTACTTCGTCTCCCAAAGGTACCAACATCACAAGAAATTTTTGAGTGAGACACAACTGATGGAGTATCGTGAAGCATGGATGGTGGCTGTGGGAAGGAAGTGTAATACCCTCCCTCGCCTCTGCCACCGGGCCCTGAGTCTTGGTGACCCCCTTGCTCCACTCTCCACAAAGTGAACTGCCCATGTGCTTCCAAGTCTGGGAACCCACATCACATAATCACTTGTGCTGTCAGTGATGGTGCTATGTGTTTGTCTTGGGGTATCTTGGAGACTCTGTCCCTTCACTCCCTCAACTAAATTTTCTCATGTGGCAAAATTTCCAGTTATGACTTTGTATATATGCATGTATGGGCATACGCATATGTATGTATGCACATATATGTATATGTAGAACTCATCTCAGGTAGAGCACAGGTCTTTCAAGTGCAACAGAGAAAAGTATACATAAGAAACACAAAAATATCAAATATTGAAACTAAGTTTTGCTTGAAGATGATTTTCTCCATTATTGCAGGCAGCTGAGTGGTGCAGTGGTTAGAGCATGGGTTCTAGAATCATAAAAACTTGAGTTCAAATTTGACCTCAGACATGTGCTGTATGACCCTGGATAAGTCACTTAACTTCTCTTTGCTTCAATTTCCTCAATTTTACAATGGGGATAATAATCATACCTACTTTGTAGTGTACTTAAATATTGATCTAGGGGACTGCAGAAGCAATGGGAAGATAAGAGTTTCGTGGAGTGGATGGTAAACAAAGTCAGCATCTTAGAGATAATATTTTTAAATAGCTCAGGTTGTTGTTGTTGTTGTTTGTTCTTCTTTCTCAAAGAGGACCATGATGTAGGGAAGGTGATGTCATGACTTGCAAGTGAATTGGATTTACGTGAGGCAGGATTGTGCAGTTATCTGACTCACTTTCTTCTCCAGAGCCACTGGGTCCCGTTATGGGTCAAGAGACTGGAGATAGCCCTGGATGCAGTGGGAGATCTTGGCCTTTTAAAGTTTAGGTCTTTAAGAGGTTTCAGATTGGCTGAGGCAACATCCATTCAGTGATTAAAGCTAGACAAGAAATGAGCCCCTTTTACCTAATAGAAAAAAAATCAGTCTGGGAGGGTAAAACCCTCAGGGTTTCTGGCCAAAACAGAAACAATTACTATTAACGTTCACTCTGAGCCATCTGGGCCCAAGCAATGACCACTAAGTGGCACTTGGGCTGGGACCTCTTGTTGGTCAATCAATAACAGCCAGAGTGAATGAGGTTGAAGACATGGTCTTCAAGAAAGATATCTATCCAGTAAATCCCAAGATATCTTGCTAGGTTTCAGCCATCAAAATTTACATTCCTTTGGAAAGAGCCCCCATAGGTAAGGGTATGATATATGGACAGAGAGGATAGAAAGAGATAAGGGAAGGGAAGGGAGGGAGGGAAGAAGGAAGGAAGGAAGGGAGGGAGGGAGGGAAGGAGCTGTGTTGCCCAACTGGATCTGGCCATTTGGGTCCCCAGTGGGGCAGCTCAGAGTACTCACATGTTGTCTTTTGTCCTTCATTCTTGAAGATGATTTTGACATCAGGAAGATGATGCCATGACTTGCTAGTGAATTGGATTTAAGTGAGGGAGGACTGTGCAAAGTCACCAGCCTCACTTTCACCTCCAGAGCCATCTGGGAACAGTGGCAAGATATAGATCAGGACCAGAGATGACCCAAGTCTGGCAGATAGGTGCTATATAAATGCCTATCTCACCCCTCCACCCCCATTATTACAAAAGAAGGGCTACTTATAAGAATTTAAGTGTGAATATTACACAGTTAATCACACAAATCCCCATAATATCACTTTTTGTTATAGATATTGTCATAGATATTGTCCTTGAACATTATATATAAAAAGAATTTGGATATTAGACTTGGAGTGAAAGTTCATACCTTGTCTCTGACACTAACTGTATAAACATAGAAAAATCACTTATTTCTCTGAGATTCATCTTCTTCATCCATAAAATAGGGAAAATAACACCTAATTTATCTGTTTCACAGGTTTGTTGTAAGATTCAAGTGTGAGAGTATATGCAAAGTATTTTTTTTTTTTGCTTTTTAGAGGGCAATTGGGGTTAAGTGACTTACCCAAGGTCACATAGTTAGTTTTTGTGTTAAGTGTCTGAGGCTGGATTTGAACTCAGGTCTTCCTGACTCCAGGGCTGGTGTTCTTTTCACTGTGCCACCTAGCTGTCCCTGTATGCAAAGTATTTTTGCAAACTTTAAAAGTGCTATACATATCCTTTATTCTCATTACTGTTATTATGTACTTGGGCAGCTAGGTTGCATGGTAGATAGAGTACTGGGCCTGGAGTGAGGAAGACCTGAGTTCAAAGTGGCCTCTGATACATCATAACTGTATGACCCTGGGCAAGTCACTTAACCCTGTTTATTTCAGTTTCCTCATCTGTCAAGTGGGCTGGAGAAGGAAATGGCAAACCAATCCAGGTATCTTTGCCAAGAAAGCCCCAAATGGGGAAACAGAGTCTGAAACAACTCAACAAAATTATTTACTCATTGGCTTACATTATAAGTCCAAAGAACCTTTCTGTTTGATGTTAGGTTGGCAGTGGCTCTCACTTTAACTTTAAGCTCCTCATTACATCCCACTCTTCCCAATCTCACCTCCTACCTCTGTCAAATAATTTATTATCCGAACAAACCTGTGAATGCCATAGGGAAACTTTCTCTATTTGTAGGAATCCCAGAGATAAGCCCTTTTGCAAAATGAAGAGCTATTCTTCAGTACAAATAAGAGCAGGAAATTATTCCCCATTGGGGCTGGGTATTTTTCAGCCCTCCTACTATTCAGGGATCAGGGTAACAGGACCAGAATCATTTGGCAGTTCTTGCCTCTGTGGGTGGAGGGGATGGGGATATTATGGACAATTTTACCGAGGCTCCACCAAGACAGTAAGGGGCTTTCCCAGTAAAATGTAGGATGACCCAAGGACCATAGTGTAGCAACTGTCTTCTTCCATCCGTCTGCTTCCTCAAGGGATTCGTGCTGATGCAAGTGAGCTTCATCGTCTGATGTATTCCTCAGCAAGCTGAAAGCTGAAATTCAAGGTAGACAATTTGCTGATGACACAAATTTGCTCAAATTCATCAAAAGAAGGCCTAGGACAGGGATCTGACCCAAAGAATGTCAGAGCAAATGAAAAACTGGGGGGAGGGAGAGACTAGCAGAAGCCTCCTCCTGCAGATGAGTTCTGAATTAGTTATAACCTTTCCAGAGAGCAGGGAAAAAATTCTGGCTTTGTCACAGGTAACCCAGGGAACGTCTTCCATTTGCTAGCTGCTGGTCATAAAAGTGAATAAGAGGTTTGGCTGAATTAAGAAAGGGTTGGAGAATAATTTAGAAACTATTATAATAATGGCATTGTATAAATCAGAGGCCGTCCTTACCTCAGAGCTTCTCTCTCTTCTGCCACGTTCTCTCCCTCCTCCCCTCTAAAATTAATTTCTTACAATGGAGCTGGGCCCTGGGTTTCCAGGCAGCAGTGGGGAGTGGTTTAAGGCTTTCTCTAGAATTCAGTACATAGATCTCTTGAAGGGTTAGTGCATGCTTCACAAAGCATCAATGCCCCTTTATTTTTACTTCCCTGGTTCTCCATGACTGTCTCCTGGACATTTGTTCTCCCCAGCCCCCACCACAGCCTTTCACAAACCTCTTTACAGAGTCTTGAATGCTTCCTGGGGAAGGCAGATGCAAATGATGAACCACATTGAAGAAAGTGGGGTTGAGGGAGGGAGAAGGGAGCTGGAGAGCTTTTGGATGAGGGAAAATTAAAAGGGTACAAGACAAATGTGTCAGGAAAGCAGGAGAGAGAGAGAGGGCCCACAAAGCAACCCAAGGTAAGAAGCAGCTTGACTGAGCCCTGCTTAATTGGGTCTATTGTTAGAGAACAAAAAGGCACCTTATTAAATGACAAAAAGCAGAGTTTTTAAATGTCTCCCTTAAAAAAACTAAACAAAACATTCGATTGGCCTTCTTAGGATGTTGTTACAAAAGCCCAAGTCAAACTTGCGAAATGCAATAGATGGAAAAATACATGGAAAAAGGAAAAACTCATATTTAAAAGTACTCTGGCCTGCAGTCAGTATATGTTGGCATATATTTATATGGAATGGAATGGAACAAGTATTTATGAAACACCTATTATGTGCCTAGTACTGTACTAAGCACTTTACAAATATGATCTCATTTAATGAAACATTTATATTTGAGGCCAACGAAGAGTATTGCCTTATTTGTGTTGTGCCCGTTTAAATTGAGAAGAGCTAGAGAGCAGAAATTGTACAGATAGTAAGAGCTATCTATCAATCTATTGGCACTATTTCATAAGAATTTACTATGTGCCAGACATTGTGCAAGGAGCAAAATTGGACCTGCCCTCAAGAAGCTTACATCTTACTGGGGAGAGACAGCAGATAAAGGACAGATAGGAAGGTTGCTTTGAAGGAGGGTTTGAGCATGGTTTGGAGGGAGAGCTGGCACAGACTTGATCGTGGCCAAGATAAAGTGGATTCCCAGCTTTCTGTGCTGAGGATGGGTTGAAGGCAGTTGGCATGCTTTGTAGTTGGTGATGTTGCTACTTTTCCTTTAATAGACTGAACAACCTGGGAATTTGAGTTCTCCATTCATTCGTACCAAGTGTAGCAAAGCCCCACAAATACAGAGGGCCCCCCCTTGATTTGTGTCACTGGAGGTGTCACTGTGTGGCTCAAAGGGAAGCAGAATAAACATCTTTAGCCTCTTCTTCCTCAACCCTTCTCCAAGGGAGACTTTAATTCCTGCCAGAGGAGCAGCGACAAGTTGGGGTCAAAGGCTATTCTTCTCTCCTCCAAAAGAGGAGCTACCAGGCTAGAATTACATCTATCTGCTGCCTTAAATATTGATCTAGGGGACTACAGAAGCAATGGGAAGAGAGAATTTCATGGAGTGGGTGATAAAGTCAGTGTCATAGAGAGGTCAAGTAGATGAAGACTAAATAGAGGGCATTGAATGTGATGAGGAATGACCCTGAAGAGCACAGTAGGAATAGGACCCCATCACAAGGAGTGAAGAGGGAAGCGTATGACGAGGAAGCCGATATAGTGTCTATAGTCCACACGTTCAAAGACCCTGAGTCAAAAAGGAAATTCAGATTTGGAATAGAAACCTGAAGAGGAAGCAAGATAAAACCAAGATATTTTTCATAAGATGAGAAGGGCTACCTGAGCATCTGTAAAGGAAGGAACCCATGAAGAATAAGATTGAAAATGTCTAAGAGGGAGATGGCAGAAGGATATAAGGGAATAAACTGAGCATCAGTTGTAGAGGGTTTTCTATATGTTCTTCAGTCCAGTGACATTCAACAAACACCTACTTACTATGGGACTAGAGGCCCTACTGTGCTCTTGGAGGTCACCCCTCATCACATTCAATGGCCTCTATTTAGTCTTCATCTACTTGACCTCTCTATGACACTGACTTTGTTTACCACCCACTCCATGAAACTCTCTTTTCCCATTGCTTCTGCAGTTACCTAGATCAATATTTAAGGGAGCAGATAGATATAATTCTAGCCTGGTAACCCCTCTTTCTGAGGAGACACAAGTAACCTCTGGTCCCACAGGCCAGGCAGGCCCCTTGCCAGGGGCAAGGCACTATGCTAGGAATTCAAAAACAAAATGAAAAACAGCCTCTGGCCTCAAGGAGCTTTTATTTTACTCTTCATAACCCTTTATTAAGTTAATAATACCTTATTTTCATCTTTAATGTTTTTTTTCAGAACCTGGAAGAAGCTGCCTCCAGTCGAAAACATGCCAACTATTAGAATTAGCAGTGTGGTGTGTTTTCCCAGTGTCAAATATATTCGTTGGAAAGTGCATGAGGACTGGGTGACTCAGGTAAGAAGCAGATTAATGTGCAACTACTTACCAAGCTTCCCTCTCTCTCCAGCTAATACTTACATAAACAAAAAAAAAATGAAAACCACATTCTTCATAGCATTGGCCCAGTATAAATCACCCTGGTCAGTCTAGCAATCATTCGTTGAGTACCAGCTATAGGGACAGACACTGTGCATGATGCTGGAAATACAAAGATAAAAACAGAATAGTTTTTGCCCTCAAAGATCTTACATTTTATTGGAAATAGCTATCTATTCAAGCAGCCCCAAACAGGCATTAACTGAAATATTCAAAAGAGACCAATACATACGTGAGAGTCACTCCAGGAGATGTGACATGTATTGCAGTATTGATAAGATGAGTATGTGGTTCAATCAGCCTTCCTTAGGCATGGCCACTAATGTTCCCTCCCTTTGACTGGCTTTCCCATTTTATCAGCACATTTGAAGTTGCTGTGCCAAAATATTAGTGGTTTCTGTGCCTGAGGAAGACATTTCTTCCTCTTTATCCCAGGGAATGAGTTGGTTAAAATGACTCAATACTTATGGGACCCATGATATACCCCTGTGACTTCTTCTCATCTGGGGCGGGGGGGGAGTTAAATCAGTGCAATTAAAGCTTTTGTGCAAGGAAGTCTGTGTCCTTCTCATTGAATCCATGCTGAAGTCAGCTCCAAAGAGAACTGCTGATCCAGCTGAGAAGAGCAGGAGGATGCTCTAAGCAAAGGTGCTTCAGGACTATAGGAAGGGTGACATTTATTAGAGGAAGGTAAATTGACATGGGGCAGCTAGGTGGTGCAATGGATCAGGCGCTGAGCCTGGAATCAGGAAGACTCATCTTCCTGAGTTCAAATCCAGCCTCAGTCACTTATTAGATGAGTGACCCTGGACAAGTCACCCAACTTTGTAGCCTCAGTTTCCTTATCTGTAAAATGACCTGGAGAAGGAAACAGCAAACCACTCCAGTATCTTTGCAATAAATAAATAAATCCAAATAGGGTCACGGAGAGTTGGATACAACTGAAATGACTGAACAACAAGCCTGGCACTTATATATCTCTGTCCAAATTTCTAAGTCTCTTTTGAACAGAATTAAACTGGATGATAGGGAGTAGCTTTTAAATAGTCTCGCTTATAAAAAGGGAGGATGAATGGGAGTATGGGAAAATACCATAGAGGGAGGAAATAACCATTAAAAGCATCAAGGCAAACTTGATAGGTGAAATGGGGAATAGAAAGAGAAAGAAAGGCAAAACCAAGAAAAAAAAACCAACAATGGGATAGAAGCAATTGAGATTGACAAAATAATAACCGTAAGAAAAAGAAAATAAAGAATAGGTTAGGCCTGTAGTGAAAAAGAAGCGTGAATTCAATTCAACAAAATTCAATTAACATTTATTAAACACCTAGGAATTTTCTTTTAATGGGAAAAAAGTCAGTCCTCTTCCTTCAGGAGGTTACTTTCTGCTAGGATCTGACATGTACACACAGATGAATAGAGGATAAGGTAAAATGTGGTAAGGAGAAGGATAGACGGAGAAAAATACTCTAAGAAAAGTTTAGGAGCATGTGGGCTTCCTGGAAGAGGTGGCACAGAAGCTGAGTCTTTAAAGAGTATATTTTTGAAAGGTAGAAATGAAGAGAGAGTCCATTCCTGGAAATGGGGACAGCCTGCAGAAATGCATGGAAGTTAAAGATGCTGCATAGAAGGACAGGTCACATATACAGGCAGGTGCCAGTCTAATTTGGCTAGAAAGTTGAGTGAATGAAGGGGAGTGGTAGGAATTAAAGCCAAATAATGAATATAATGCTAGAGGTAGGAAGGATTTTTTTAAAACAATCTGATATATTTCTTTATGGTATAAAAAGCATGAAGAACCCAGCTGCTATCATAGTATCTTGTTCATCATAGGCATTTAATAAACATTTGTTCAATTTCATAGAAAACCATAAACAGACCCAAAGTACTCTGTAACTTCCATAATAATACCTCCCTTGCAGGACCCCTCAACTTCTACCTTCCTTGGAAAAGCTGCCTTCTTTTTTAATTCATCATTCAATCAACCAATATTTATTCATTGACTACTTTGTGCCAGAGAGCTTATGGGGTGTTCAAGGAGGACCAGCACCTCTGGTGTGAGGGCTGTTGAGCCCTTTCCAGGGCTGCTCATCTTCCTTTGGTTTCCACCTGACACTCAACTCTCACCTGTGGTTCCAACAAGCTATAGTGTGCTCAGTGGCAACACCCCAGTAAAGCATCTCAGCAGATGGGCTAAACCAGGTGGAGGGGAACTGATGGGCCACAACCTCATCAGTGAGCTGGAGGAGTATCTACTCCAAGCATGTGAAGACTTCCCCTACTAGAAGGAGCAAATAAGAACAATTTGTTCCAGTGGCTATGAAGGCAGCTGAAGCAGGTGCAGTGGAGTGCTTGGAGCTTAGTCAGACATCGAAGATACCAAGGTCATCCACTGTATCCTGGGCCATTGCCAGTCATCCTGACATTTTTCTTTCCGCTAGACTTTAGTGACTCTGGAAGAGAGAAGGAGGCTGATGATTTTGTGCAACTCTGCCTCACTTAAATTCAATTCATCCACGAGTCAAGACATCACCCCATAATGTCACTGATCCTCTTTGAAAATGAAGGGCAAACAATTTGATGTGAAGCACTGTATTAGGTTCTGGGAGTATAAAATGAAATAAGCCCTACTCTCAAGGAACTAACATTCAAAGAGGGTAACAACATATACATACACATACATGTGTGTACATGGGTAACTCAGGAAGCAGGGAGGACCCTAGCGGCTGGGGGATCAGGGAAGTTCTCTAGTAGAAGGTTGTTTGATCCGTGTCTTGAAGAAATTAAGGAATTCTAAGGAGCAGATACTGATGAAGGAATGCATCAGAGGCAAAGGGGCTAGTTACTAGAAATGAGAGATCTAGCACTACAAGAGAAGGCTGGTTTAGCTGGCCCATAGAATACAAGATAGGGAGAAATGTACAACATCACATCAGAAAGATAGATTGGGGGCCAGGTTATAAAGGGCTCCCAAAGCCAAACAGAAGAGTCTGTGCTTGCTTCTAGAGGCTATAGGGTCAGGGAACGTCATGGTCAGATCTGTACCTAAAGAAAATCACGTGGCACTTGTGTAAAGGATGGATTGGATTGGAGAAGAGAGAGTTGAGAGCACTGAAACAGTTCAGGTGAGAAAGTGACAAGAGCCTGAATATCCAGTTTGGCTTTTAACTTGGTCCCTTGCTACCTTCTCAGTCTTCTTACACTCTCCCATGTAATTTATCCTACAGTGGCACTGGCTTCCTTGTTTTTCTTTGAACAGGACACTCCATCTCCCATCTGCAGGCATTTTCACTGGCCATTCCCCAATGCCTGGAATGCTTTCCCTTTTCATCTCTACCTCCTGGCTTCCCTGACTTCCTTCAAGTCCCAGCTAAAATCCGCCTTATTCAGGAAGCCTTTCCCCTCTCTCTTAATCCAGATGCCTCCCCTGTAAGATTATCTCCACTTTAATCTGTTTGTATCTTGCTGGCACATAGTTGCTTGTATGTTGTCATTCCCATCACGCTGCAAGTTTCTTGAGAGCATGGGCTATTTTTTTGCCTTTCTTTGCATTTCCATAACTTAGTGCCTGGAACATAGTTGGTGCTTAACAAATGTCTGTTGACTGGACCCAACAGCAAGAGAATGGCAACATCCAAATATGCCGAGAAAGGGTAAAGTCACTGAACAAGCAAGAGAGGGGAATGTTCTTAGACTGAGCTTGCCAATATGGTTTACCATGGCATCTGGATTTCAGGTCCTAACCCTTATTGTTCAGTCATTTCAATCATGTCTGACTCTTTGTGACCCTATTTGGGGTTTTCTTGGTAAAGATACTAGAGTGGTCTTCCATTTCCCTCTTCAGCTCATTTTACAGCTAAGAAACAGAGGCAAACCATGTTAAATGACTCATCCAGGTTCACACAGCTAGTAAGTGTCTGAGGTCAGATTTGAAGTCAGGTCTTCCTGACTCCAGGTTAGGTATTCTGTCCACTGCACCATCTAGCTGCCCTTCCTAACCCTAGTATGTGATTTTCTATGCTTCCTTCAGGTTTTGGTCCTCTCTGTGTCCCCAAGAAGAATGGCCTCAGGGATTTCTACAAGTCACATATAACCAAGTTGGGGAAATGGAAGGGGGACCAAAGCAGTCCTTTCCCCTGGAAAAATGCCAAAGACAAAAGGAGTCAATGAACCAATTTTACCTTGAAGGGGAGGCTTCTAATGGAGTTAACTCAATATAAGTTAACAGTGTGGCATGATAGCAAAGAAGTCTATAAGATCTTAGACTCTCTCTTGAGAAACAAGGTAGCCAGGGTGACAGAGATAATAGTCCTATACCATCTTCACTACCATATGCTACCCTAGTCAAAACACATCAGAAGTATGTTAACATGGGCTCATAATGACTATACTATATGTTAGGAATTCTGGAGGGAATTCCTAACATATAGTATAGTCATTACTGAGCCCATGTTAACGAGGATAATGCTCAGTTTGGGGCACCAAGACCTTTTAGGAAGGAAAGGGGAAGGTACAGTGTTGTCCAGAAAAGTGTGATCAAAATTATAGATGGTCTTGAGATCATGTCATTTGTGAATGAGTTGAGAGAACTGGGGATATTTAGCGTGGAAAAAAAAAGGAAGACTTGGAGAGCTAGACAAGTTAGACAGTTGTTTGGTTACTTGAAGGGCTATCACGTGGGAGAGAAAATAATTCATCTTGCTTGGCTTTAGAGGGCAGATGGGGTAGAAACAATGGAAGTTGCAAAGGGCAGATATTAACTTAATATAAAGGGAAACTTCCTAACAATTTAAGTTATCCCAAAGTGGATGAACTGCCTCAAGGGCACTGTGTTCCCCTTCATTGAAGTTCTTGTTGAAGATAGATAACTGCTCATCAGGTATGCTACTGAGAGTAGGGAGCATTCCTATTCAGTGTGGGTAGGACTAGGGAACCACTAAAGAACCTTTTGACTCTGAAATTCTTTGTGATTCTGTATTATAGTCTTGTTCTTGTTCAGTCAATTCAGTTATGTCTAACTTTTTGTGACCCCATTTGGAGTTTTCTTGGCAAAGATACTGGAGTGATTTGCCATTTTTCCTTCTCCACCTCATTTTACAGATAAGGAAATTGAGGCAAAGTTAAGTGACTTACCCAAGGTCACACAGCCCAAGGTCAGACACATAAGTGTCTGAGACAAGATCTGAACTCAGGAAGGTGTGTCTTCCTGACTCTAGGCCCAGTACTCTATACACTTTGCCACCTAGCTGCCCAAGCTTAACCCAGTTTAAATGATCTTATCCTTTGACAAGATCATTCAGAAGTTATGTTAATGCTAGAAATTTCAGTCAAGGAGATAGACTAGTAGGAGAGAGATTTGGGGGCTAGAAGTTTAGCAGAGTATAATAGCATTGCTCAGAATATGTGCTTGATAAATGTTTGGCTGGTTGGGTGAATGAATGAACAAATGAATGAATGAATGATCTGCCTATGTATAAGGCCAGCTGTAACCCTTCTAGTTATGAACCTGGTTACCCTACTTTAGAATCTCTCCACACTGGCATTATTCTCCTTAAAATGTGGCCCTCAGGGCTGATGTGGTTAGGGCAGAATTCAGGGAGACTGCCACCTCCCTCATTCCCAGCATTTGTACTTCAAGCCTTCCATACTTTAATGGAAGACCTTGATCACTGCACTCTATTTCCCAAAATAGATGATCCTGGGTGTTATGTGTCACAGTATTTTATGTTCCTCACTATATCTTCCAAATTGAAGGTAACTCACACAAATGAATAAAATGGTTTTCTCTTTCAAGTCCTTGTAGCAGTGATGTGGGTCACATTCAGATTTTCCCAGAAAATCCTAAAATAGAGAAAAAAAAACTGCGACATGTTCTGTTAGACATGATACACAGGAATTGTTTGCTCTGGTTTTAGCTTTATGAGAAAGTGTAGAAGGAAGATACTGCCATCAGCAACCACGCCAATACACCCACTCCTGTCCACCTACACACACATGTTTTTTTTTAAATGTTCTTCATGCTTTTAACAAGTGGTTTCCTTTCTCCAGAAACACATTTCCAGTTAATTTTAAAATATGGTTACACAGTCTTATTTAATCTTACCCATGATATTGATTTTAATTGACATTCTCTCTCTCTCTTTTTAATAGTTGAACTACTATGATTCCATTCAAGTCGTCATTTCTGCCTCCATCCATGAGCCCACTGCTATAGTAATAGGTATTATTTATCCATTCATATCAGTCCTCTTTAATGTTCCCTTAGCTCTTTATTTCCAGTCCCTGAGTGTATATAGTTTCTATGCCATTAAAATATAATAATTTACATTTTATAGTATCTTTATAATGCAAAAAATGTTTAGTTTTATTTATGTTTTTAAAATTCTATTCAGAGCTTTTGTTTTTATATTACCTTTATTTCTGAGAATATCCCTCCCCTTTCCCAAGCCATTCCTCGTTAAAAAAAAAAAAAAAAAGAGTGGATGGGGAGGGGTGGATGGGCAGTGGGAAAAGAAATTCAATTCATCAGTTGAATCTGACAGTATATTCTATGTTCCACACCTATAGACCCCATCTCTGCAAAGAAGGGAAGGAAAGGTATATTCCTTCCTTCCTTCCTTCCTTCCTTCCTTCCTTCCTTCCTTCCTTCCTTCCTTCCTTCTTTCTCTCTGTCATTTGTATAGAATTCAGTTTGGGGGTGGATTTTTTGTTTGTTTAATTTATTTTGTAGTCAGGTATACTATTCCTGGTTCTGCTCGCTTCAATCTGCAACAGTTCATGTAAGTCTTCCCAAAGTTTTCTGAATTCTTTGGGTTAATTTTTTCTTATGGTATTCCATTACATGTACTAATCATGATTTGTTTGGCCACTTCCCATTCAGTGTGGAAATGCAGCCTCTTGTCCTCAGAATTCAATGCTTTTTTATAACAAAGAAAAACATTTAAGCAAAATCACCTGATACTAGGACTGAATCTGACAATATTCTGGACCTTAACAGAGGTGGGAGGTATGTTCAATTATTGATTCCCAGTTTCTTTTTATTGATTTTTTTTCATTTACAGAGTTGTAGTGATATAGCAAAATTTATTTTTTATACCTATCATCTCAAATGATATTTGTAGCTAGGTGGCACAATAGGTAGAACGCTGGCTCTGAAGTCAGGAAGATCTGAGTTCAAATCCAGCTTCAGACACATACTAGCTAAATCACTTAACCTCTGTCTCAGTTTGCTCAACTATAAAATGTGGATAATAGCACCTATCTCTCTCAAGGTTATTTTGAGGATCAAATGAAAAATTTTTATAAAGTTCCTAGGACATAATAGGCCCTTAACAATGCTTATTTCCTTCCTTCCTTCCTTCCTTCCTTCCTTCCTTCCTTCCTTCCTTCCTTCCTTCCTTCCTTCCTTCTCAGGGACTATTTAATTTTTGTCTTTGGATCCTCAGTGCCTAGCACAGAGCCTAGTAACATAGTAATTAATTCTGAACTGAATTCTGACCATATTCTGGTATGAACTTGGAAAACACTACATTTTATAAAATTTTATTTTCATCACAATATTAATACCCAAGGTCACAGTTCTCCCTGGACTCCAAAGGGTGGAGAAAATTTTTGATGAGTGAGTTATTGTTCCAGACAATGGAATGCTAATGTAAACATTCAGAGGCCTTTAACATTGGTTGTTCCCTCAGATAAGCAGGTTCCTTCCCTCAGACATAATAATAATTAACTAGACGATGTTAATAAACTGGAGGAAGAGCCACCGTAGTATTTCAGCCCCAAGGAATGCTTGCCCAAACTTGTGACCCTAATAGATCACTGACATCATGACATTCTGCCTAAAGATACTTAGTAGTTTTCTAGAAAATGGGCAGTGTTTACATGGAAAGGCAGTGGCTGCCCAACCTTCTCTCCCAAGTCCTCCTCCCACACCCAAGGCCATCTCTAGGGAGATACAGAGCCCAGGGGAAAGCACTACATCCTCCCCTGTCCCCACCTTCCCTCCCCCTTGCTTCCTACACTATATTGTTATACCAATGTCATTTGGTTAAAATGACCATCAAGACTGACCCTGAAAAGAGAACATAGACCACAAAAGGGGAACATGCAGCTCGAGGGATATACAAGGACAATGGGCGGAGGTGCATGATGCCAGATGGTGAACTCCAGTCCTTCAGTCTCTAGGGAGGAGGGTAGGGTTATGGGTCAATTACTTAGATATGTCTTTGACCTTTTTTTTAAAGGATGAATGAACTATCACTATTTCCTTCTCCTGTGTTCTCTTTCTCCCACAATAACTCACCCCTACAGCAACCTCCTTCCACACTAGCTTAGGAGCTAGTATGAATTACCCTCAGCCCAGCCCTGCCTGCAACTCACCCAACCCTTTAGGAAGTTTTCCATCACATTGAACCCAAATCTGCACATTACCTGCCTCCTGACAGAGATGATGGACTCAGGGAGCAGAGTGAGACAGAGATTTTTTGGACATGGCCAATGCAGGAATCTGTTTTGCTCAATCATGCATATTTATTACAGGGGTTTTCTTCTTAGTGATGGTGGAGGGATGGGGAGGGAAAAAAATATGTTCATTAAAAATCTACTTCTCTGTAACCTTTACCTTTTGATTGTTTCTACCACCTAGAGTCAAGTAGAGCAAGTAAATCTAGTCTTTTCATGTGGCCACTTGCCCTTGCTATTTGGGTCACCTGACATTTTTGATTCTTCAGATATGGTGATAGTCTATGATTTGCAACCACATAACACCAACAGAAGAAGAAGAATTCTACTTCATTGTACTTCAACCAATCAATCAATGAACATTTATTAAGTTCCTACTATGTGCCAGGCACTGTGCTAACTCTGGGGATTTAAAAAAGACAGTCCCTGCTCTCAAGGAGCTTATAGTCTAATGGGGAAACAACATTCAAACAAATGTATACAAAACAAGCTATATTCAGGATAAATAGGAAATAATTAACAGGGGGAAGGCACTGGAATTAAAAGGGGGTGGGGAAGGCTTCCTGCAGAAGGTAAGGTTTTTGTTAGGTCTTAAAGGAAGCCAGGGAGGTCAATAGTTGGAATGGAGGAAGGAGAGCATTCCAGGGGGAAAGCTAGACAATGCCTGAAGCTGAGAAAAGTGTTGATGAGAAAATTATGGATCTCTGTGTCAGGAAAACAAAACAAAACTTTGAGGTCAGTTTTAAAAAATTGCAAAAATTCTCACCTGCATTCTAGTCCTGTCTTTTTTCTGATCAGTTCTGGTCCTTTTGCAGCACCTGTCCAAGATGCGAATGGACTGATTCAATTGTGTGGTCTATTCAATTGCATGTGACAGTCTCAATGCAGTGCACTCTCCATCCACCTGGTTTTTCTTTTATAGATTGGTATGCCAAACTGTTGAGTGATGATGGATCTCATTTAGTAGGTTCCTCAATGTTCTACAGGGTGATGCAGTCAGTATGAAATAATCTAAAGACATGAACATGTGAAGAACTGTAGCTCCATTGGGGATATTTGGATTCTATGCTGTCTGCCCTCTGTGGCTGTGTCCAATACCTTTGGCAAGCATAGTTCTTTCTATTTTATGCTTTGCTTGAGATTGTTGAGCAGAAAATCATTAAATAAAATTTTCTTTCTTCTTGCAGCTATCAGATTATCTTGTATGATTTTAGCATATCTATGGGCAACACTAGGTTGGAGGAGAATTTAAGGCTGTGTTTTGTTCTACTGAGTCAAATGCTTTTTAAAAATAATTTACAAAAAGTTAGTTTGTACTCTAAAATTTCCAATATCATGCATATTTCAAAGAAAAGAAATTATGCTTCTGAGGAAGCTTTGCCAAAGGATAGTCTGGTCCAGGAAATGTGGTCACCAAAACTTTTAAGTTGTATTGGACTGCCTCACAAGATCAAGCCAAATTTCAGAGCTGCCAGGGAGTTTTAGAGCCTGGGGCAGCAGTTGGCAGCCTTGCAAAAGCGACATGTGACATCTTCATTTATTCAGTCTAGTGTAGGGTTTCATGTGCCAATAATAACCACTGTCCTTCTGCACCAAGATCACTGTGGTTTAGGAACTCCATGTCTGGTTGGGGTCCAATGTAACTTTGATGAATATTTGCTATTATTTGTAGAAAAAGAAAGAAAGGAAGGAAGGAAGGAAGGAAGGAAGGAAGGAAGGAAGGAAGGAAGAAAGAAAGAAAGAAAGAAAGAAAGAAAGAAAGAAAGAAAGAAAGAAAGAAAGAAAGAAAGAAAGAAAGAAAGAATAGTGAGGACTGAAAAATCTTGTCATCTTTGGGTTGTCCAGTTTCTTCATCTGTGAATGGGGATAATTCATACTTGCATTTCCTGTCTTTAGTGCAATATAATGGAGTCAGGAGAGACTTGTCTTGGAGTCTAGAGGGACTTGTCTTTAAATTCTGCCTCCTGGACTTTCTGACTTTATGGCTATAGGTAAATCACTTAACCTTTCTGAGGCTCAATTTTCTCATGCTTAAAATACTTGTAGAACCTACATCCTGAGGCTGTTCTATGGATCAAATTATATGGGAAGTGCTCAAAATGTTATGTAAATTTCAGCAATGATAATAATTATTAATTATTATTAGCTTCCATCTCTACTCTTCAGGGCTCGATTACCAGGACTCCAAACTCCTTTGGCACAAATGATCTGACCAGATACTGATCATCTTCCTGCCAGGGATTACTGCAGGAAAGGACTTCAATGTGATTCTACAGACAGCATAGTCATACATAACTGCATATTATGGGAGATTCTCTTTCCATACTCTGGGAGCCAATACTCTACCCATGTGGGGTATGGGTCAGATTCCTACGTGGGTCATATCCTCTGGAATTAGAGAAAGGGAAGTGGAACTTGTCTTTGTGTTTCTGGAACCAGGGAGTCCTTGTGGAGAGTATGGGTAGGTCTGTTAGCTTGTGTCAGTCTGTGGGGGGTCCAGAAGTAACAGGGTAACTGTTCTGACAATGATAACTACTGGTGAGGATTAGTCTCGGGCTAGATAGATTAGGTGGCAGCTAGGTGGCATGGTGGGTAAAGTCTGGAAGACCAAGTTCAAATCTGACCTCAGACAGATACTTACTAGCTATGTTTCCCTGGGCAAGTCTCTTAACTCTGTTTGCCTCAGTTTCCCCATCTATAAAAGGAGCTAGAGAAGGAAATGGCAAATCACTCCAGTATCTTTGCCAAGAAAACCCCAAATGGGGTCATGAAAAGTCAGAGACAAGCAAAATGACTGAACAAGAAGAACAACATATTAATTAGGCCCTTGACTAGAGTAGTTATATAGAATAATAGATATAGTACCAGACCCAGGGTCAGGAAGACCTGAGTTCAAATATGGCCTCAAATGCTCACTATTTGTATGACCATGGTCAAGTCACTTAGCCTGTGACAGCCTCAGCTTCCTCAGGTATAAGAGGGAAGAGCATCTACCTCTCAGGATTGATATGGAGACCAAATGAGGTATCTGTAAAGCACTTAGGTTAGTGCCTAGTACAGAGTAGATACTTGATAAATGTTTGATTCCTTCCTTGTTCATTGAGATTATGGTTCTGACACTTTGGCTATATCTACAATGCTATAAACACCTAGAGAAGATGGCATTCTTTCTCATAGAACTATGGTCTCATGTTTGTTTTGGAATTTGAATTGTATGAATCAGAAAAAAAAAACAAAAAACACTGGATGTGACAGCTCTTAGTACTGACTACAGTAAGAGCCTGAATGTTACACTGGATAGTAAGTCAAGTGAAATAATGGGAAAACTAAAGGAAAATTCACTGTTCTTTCCCAATACTTCCTTCCCCCTTCCCATCTCCTATTCCCCATTCCTCCCTCATCACTTCTCCTTCCCTACTCCTTTTTACTCACTTCCCCTTCTCCTTCCTCACTCTTCAATGCCCCATCCACTCTCTCCTCTCCCCACTCCTTATTCCTCCTCTCCATTCCCCATTCCCCACCCCTCCCTGTTCCTTCCTCCCCCTTTTCCTCTTCCCACTCCTTTGCCCTATTTGCAACAAAGGCTAATGGGGTTATCTATAAGATCTGGAGCTGTGAGTTTGGGTTATGCCAAAGTTCTTGGCCAAATGGTTAAACATCAGGAAGTGATACTATATTATCAGTAGAAATGGCATCAAAGAAGAAGGATCACTATATATTTTGCCACTGTACCCTAAGTACCATGGCACTTTCCTATTTGACTTTCAGGGCCAGCTTCAAATTCCAGGAGAGAGAGAGAGAGAGAGAGAGAGAGAGAGGAAGGAAGGAAGGAAGGAAGGAAGGAAGGAAGGAAGGAAGGAAGGAAGGAAGGAAGGAAGGAAGGATTTATTACATACCTATGATGTATTAGGCACTATGCTAAGTTCTAGAGATACAAATATAAGGAAACAAGTTAGACCTCTACTCTGAATTGAGATTGACACTCTGCCTGTATGGAATGGTTAATAGGCAATTGGTGACAAGGGGCTTTGGCATAGCTCTAGATATCAAGGAAGGAACCAGTAGTTGGGAAGAGATTGAAGGTCCTGTTATTTAGCAGTTTAGACAGTGATTCCCAGGCAGCAGTTCATCTAGGACAATGGTTCCAAACTTTTTGATCTCAGGACCCCTTTATTCTCTTAAAAATTACTGAGGAGCTCCCAAAGAGTTTTTGCATATGTGAGTTAATATCCATTGATATTTACTGTGTGAGGAATTAAAAGATCTTAGTATTGCTATGAAAATAGTTTTGATCTTACAGACCCCCTAAAAGGGTCTATTGTAGTTCAGTTGTTTCTGACTCTTTGTGACCCTGAGAACCATAGCATGCCAATACTGTCCATGGGGTTTTCTTGGCAAAGATACTGGAGTGGTTGGCCATTTTCTTTACTAGTGGTTTGAGGCAAACAGAAATTAAGTGACTTGCCCAGAGTCACATGGCTAGTAAGTGTCTGAGGCTGAAGTTGAACTCAAGTCTTTCTGATCCTAGACCCAATGGTCTATCCATTGAGCCAACTAGCTGCCTCTGAAAAGGGTCTGAGGTACCCCCAGAGGTCCCGGTTACTGGGTCCCTTTGATTTCATTTTTTGTCATCCCATGAACATTAGCTGGTGGTTTCTAAGAGCTGAGGGCCTGCTTTTGGCAAATCAGACAGAGATTATCAGTCGACTCAATGCCAACATGCCTCTGGAATTATCGTGTTAACAACAAAATGCCTCATATATTTTCTGATGACCTCTCCAGGAAAGCCATGTATAGATTTTCTTTTTTTGTGTTATTTTTCTTTTTTTATTCTGAAGTTAACAAACACTAAGTAAAATGGGTATTTCCATATACCTAGTAGTGCAGAAAAAGAGAATTATACAAACTTCAGGTCTCTTACTTTGTATTGTTTGCTTTTCATTTTTAGTATATAAGTTCAACGAGTACATTTCAAAACCATCTTTGTTGCCTCTTTCTGGGCTCTCTTCTGTTCTTTTTGCTGTATTTTTAAAAAGGTACCTCAGTGATACCCCCTTCTTTCCTTTTTTCTTTTGGTGCCTTATTTCTATCCCTCCTTACACTTCCAACCATTGCTCCATGCCTCTACCCTACTTTCACAAAAAAGAAAATGAAGCCATCGTAACAATTTATATATAGGTATTCTTAATCCAATTGCAAGAATAGGATTCCTAAACTTCCTCACACTTCATCCCATCCTTGTCCCAAAACCAGCCCAACAGATATCATTGAACATCATGGAGGAGACAGTGTCTGAGGGACCTAGCCTGGAATTCAGTCTAGTTTAAACATTGGTACAAAGTGGTCAAGTCTATTTCATTTACCCCACTGGAGATATGCTTTGGGTTCAATGCTTGGTATAGTGTCCAGAACATAGTAGGGTCTTAATAAATACTTGTCGATTGATTGATTTTTATCTTTTTCTAGTCCTTGAATTCTATAATTCTAAATCCTTAAGCTCATGTTATTTTTTCAGGGAAGTTTCATTTTTCATTTTGTACATTTCTGATTCACTCACATTTAAATCACCAAAATGTTTGGAAAGAGATGTGAGATGATTAAGAAGCTTCTTGAGAATTTTTGTAAGCCTTTCTCAACATTAGGAAATTGTATCTTTCCAGAGCTACAGTGAATATAAATTCCAAGAAGCTTAAATTCAACACTAATCATCCTGTCCATGTAGTTTAAATGATAACAAAATGTGTTGCCACTTGGATTGCACTAAATTCTTCCCATGGATTTTATAAGAAGCAAGGACCTTTGAGGATCCTGCCAACACTCAAATGGTTTGCTCTGATCTATAGTCAATGGTCTTAAAAACTGATCATCTCTCTTAGGATTTAGCTCTATAGAAATGATAGTAATCATTCACTCTCATGGAAGTTATGTGATCATTGGGCTGAAGGAGACTTTGAGATGTTCTTGAAAGTCCTGATTCTCAAATTTGGTCCTTCTAATGCCCTCTTAAGCCCCAAGGGTCCACTAAGCTCCTCATGACCTGTATCGTTGTTTAACAAAAGGGAAAACTCTTACAGTTTTTATGGACATTACCTTCTCTAGATAGATGTTTGGAGTGTCATGGCTCCTGACCACCTCTTGGCTTCAAAACCAACTTAAAGACTTGGAAAGGTGAGTAGAAAAAGAGAGAAGGAGATTTAAGAGGCAATAAGTCAGTCAATCAACAAACCTTTAGTAAGCAGCTGGTATGAATCAGGTACTGTGATAGATGCAGGAGATAAAAAGAATGATACAATCCTTACTCTCAAGGAGCTTATATATTCCAACAGAGGAAACAAGCACATATTTAACTATATATAAAAATAAATTTAAGCCAATACAAGGTAATTTTAAAGGGAAGGTATTTGGGAGGGGTAGCACTAGTAGGGGGAAGGACCTGGAAAAGTTTCTTGTAGAAGGTGATGCTTGAGCTGAGTCTTGAAGGAAGAAAGGAATTCTGTAAGGTAGAGAGGTGAGAAATGAATGTGTTCCAGGCACAGGGGATGGATTACCAGTGAAAAGGCCAAGAGATGGGAAATGGACTGCTGAGTGTGAGGGAGAGAAATCCAGTTTAGCTGGATCACAAAGTGTGAGAAGCAGAGGAAACTTGTTTACTCCATTCATTGAGCTCCCTCCAAACAACTCATTATGGGGTAGTAGAAAACCCTACCAGATTTGGATTCAATGATCTGGGTTTTAATCCTGGCTTGGCCACTAAATAACTGTGTAACTTCAGACAAGCCACTTACTCTCTCTACTTTATTTTCTTTATCTGTGGACCTCCAAGGTACCTTTCAGTTCTAAATCTGTGATCCTATGACCTCTGGGCAGCTAGGTGGTACAGTAGATAGGACACTGGCCCTGGAGTCAGGAGGACCTGAGTTCAAATCGAGTATCAGACACTAACTGTGTGATCCTGGCCAAGTCACTTAACCCTGTTTGCCTCAATTTCTCCATCTGTAAAATGAGCTGAAAAAGGAAATGGCAAACCACTCCAGTATCTTTGCCAAGAAAACCCAAAATAGAGTCACAGAGAGTCAGATACTACTGAAATGGCCCAACAACATGACCTCTAGTTTCCACTGCTTCTTGATGTTCTTCCATGATTCCTGCCTGACTCCTAGTTTTAGAATCACTGCTGTCATGCCACCACCTACTTGCAAGCAGGATCTTACTTAATTCAGATAAGTGGGAGGCAAATTAGCTTCATCATTTGCAAATAGAGAATCTGAGGTTCAAGATGTGGAATGATCTCTGAGGCTCACAGGGGTTTGGGGTTGAGGCCATCATCACCCAGGGCAAATTCTAGAATCACTGCCACAGATTCCCATGTTAAGGGATGGAGGTCATCTGGTCCAATCTCATTTTACAGTTAAAGAGCCCAGAGAAATTGAGACTTGCCCAAAGTGACAAAGCTGGGATTTGAGCCCAGTTCCTTGGACTCCAAGTTCAGGGCTCTTTCTATGGAGCAATGGGACTTATCATGAGGCTGGTAGCATAAACACTGTGAGGGAGAGAGAGAAGGTTACTGGGAGGGGCAAAGAGATTAAAGACCGAGTAAGAAGGAAGCTGGAAGGGAGGAACTCCACTAAGGAGCCAGGAAACAGGAGATGAAGCCTCAGTTGGGGTAAGCCCAGCTTTCACTCAGGTTCAACCACCCCTGATGTCTTTTAGCTCTCTCATTTAAATACAGCTTCAGGAGTTGAAGTGAATCAACCTAGGGATGTTTCTCTAGACCCCTGCCCTGCCTACAGCTGGATTACAGTGCGATAGTCTCTGCATTAGCCAACTGGTCATTTCAAGAGTTACCTGCTAGTCAGTGTGTTCAAGGAAACCAGACAACACTTAGAATCTGCTTTAGGTTTCCATGGAGATTGCTTAAAGTTTTCATCATCCTTCATTCAGACCTTGGGGTAGATCCAGGCTCTCTCGTTTCCATGGGAACTGTTTAAACATGTATCTCTGTCTGGCTTTGTTGGAAAAGGACTGCTAGAGATCATGCAAATGAATTGTCTGCTCTCCATTCTCTTTCTAAAAAACCCCAAACACCTGCTTAATGCTGGAAAATTCTACTCTTTATTGAGGAGAATGAAAGTCTTGCATTGCCTTTTCAGGGAGGTTTTATTTTATTGATTTTTACAGCGAGGAGTTAGTCCAGATACAATGACTTTGATCGCCTACTTAAGTAATTACTCATATCAAGCATACATTTTCTCCATCCTGTCCTCTTCCCCCACGTACCTTGGCCTCAGTTAGATGACATTGCTGCATACTGAAGGCTATTTCCTCTCCCCCTGCATGTTGAAGGAGAATGGAGTTAGCCAATAACCTCTACCTTGGGCACTATGGACATAAGACCCGGTGCAGGGGTTGGCTACAGTGTGTATGCTAGAGTTGGCAGGGGGAAGGCAAAGGGGAAAAGCATTTATTAAGTGCCTGCTATGTACCAAGCACCTTGCTAAATTGCCTGAGGCCCAGAGGCATTAAGTTACTTGCCTGAGGTCATATAGCCAGAATATGGGTGAGATCAAGTTCCTGCTTAATAATAGCTAATACACATACACACACACACACATATAACATAGAACATGTGTATATACACATGTTGTAAGGTTTGTAAAGTGCCATGCCATTTGATCCTCACAATAATCTTGGGCAGTAAGTTATTATTATCATTTTACAGCTGAGGAAACTGAGGCAAACAGAAGTTAAGTGACTCACCCAGGGTCAAATAGCTACTAAGTATCTGAGACTAGATATGAACTGAAGTCTTCCTGATTCCAGACCCAGTTCTCTATCCACTGTGCCACCTAGGTGCTTGATGTCTTAGCAGTACCCATGACTTAAACTGGCACATGCCTGTTAAACTAATAAATAACCTGAAAATGTATAGAGATACACATCCCACCCAAATCAATCAGAAACTCTACTAGCTTGCTAGGGCTTAGAAGGCTGAGGGCAGAAATCTGAGTCTGGTTTTCACAACCACAAATTTGTGCCTTTGTAGAAGAAAGGAGAAGGAAGGAAACATTAATTTCCTTTCCCTTTCTTGAGCACCTGGCCTCAGGGTAGACTATTCCAGCTCTCCTGGTTTTTCTTAGCTTCCTTCTCTCTTTTTATACCTCTGAACCTACAAGTCTTTTAAAAGGTCTAATGATTCCCATCTTTCTTCTCCCTGACTCCCTCTTTGAGCATCAACAACTCACCTACAGGGACATAGCCATCACTTGACGATTTTCACATGTCATTGTTATCTTTTCCTAACAATCAGTAGTATAGCTTCAGCATATTACAAGGAATATAACCAAACCCAGATATTCTTACTGCATTCTGATTTGAGGAGAGAAGGATGGCCATTTAATATACCACATGAAATTTCACACTAGACTGAAGAAATGAAGATGTCACATGTCACTTCTGAGACACTGCCAAGTACTACCCTAGAGCCAGGCCCTAAGCCTCACTGGCAGCTCTGAAATGTTTTGATCTTGTGAGACAGTGTTCTGTATTTAATGGCTATATTGACTACATTTTCAGAACCAAAAATCTGACCAAGGATAGAACTTTCACAAAGCCTAATTAAAATATACTTTTTTTTATAATGAAGATATCAGAAAAACCTAGAATTTATGACCACCATTTTGTTGGCTCACCTGCTCAATGACTGGAACTGAGCGCCACCCTCTATTCCAGCCCAGCCCAAAGCAACTACTGCTGTAGACAGTATGGGCAGATATCACCAAGTCTAAGCTTTGGTATTTTGTATTTATTCCATGGAATGAGATGATAAATTCAGATGTGATATGTTGAAATCTAATCCAATGAGCATTTATTAAGTGCCTTATTTAGGTAGAAGGAGCCATCCTAGGTTACATCCTAGGATACAAAGACAAAAATGAAAAATAGTCCCTGCCCTCAAGGGGTTTACCTTTTAGTGGTGGGATAAACACAAATAAGTATATACATTAAAAGCTAAGGGATTGCCTATCATTTGGGGAATGGCTGAGAAAATTATGCTTAATGAATATAATGAAATACTATTGTGCTCTAAGAAGTAAAAAAAGGGATGGTTTCAGAGAAAACTGGGAAGACTTATATGAACTGATGCAGAGTGAAGTCAGCAGAACCAGGAGAACAATTTATGCAATAACATTATAAAGAAAAACAACATTAAAAGACTTAAAAACTCTGATCAATGCATTGACCTACCATAATTCCAGGGGACTAATGATGAGAATGCTACCCACTTTCTAACAGAGAAATGGTGGATACAATATATAGAATGACACATACATTTTTGGACCTGGCCAATGTAGGTATTTATTTTGCTTGATGATACATATTTTTATAAAGGTTTTGTTTATTTATTCTTCTTTTAGGAGAGTGTGGTGAGGAAGAAGGAAGAAGAGAGATGGGAAAGAAAGGAAACAAATGCTTGTTAATTTAAAAAATAAAATTTAATCTTAAAAAATTGTACACATTGGGGCGGCTAGGTGGCGCAGTGAGTAAGAGCACCAGCCTCGGAGTTGGGATGAACCGAGATGGAAACCGGCCTCAGAAAATGAGCACCCACACATAAATAATGACTAGCCATGTAACCTTGAGCAAGTTACTTAACCCAAATTGCTTTAAAAAAAAAATTGCACACATGATAATTTTAGGAGAAAGAGAACTTTAACAACATTGGGGACAAGCAAAGCTTTCTCATAGGAGATGACACATAAGCTAAAACTAGAAGGAAGTTAAGGATTCTAAGAGGAGAAAGTGAGGAGGGAATAAATTCCAGGTATTGGGGACAGCTTATGCAAAAACAGAGGCAGGAGATCAGACTGAGAACATAAGCTGAGTTGCTAAGTTAAGCTTAATGCATCTTAGTAAGCATAATAGAATTGGAGGGATATTTAAGAAGCATCAGGGGAAAAATGCTTGTTTATTCAAGGATTGCTGAGAATAGTCTGCTTTTTGAGGCTTGCAAATGTGGGACCGATGGATCAGATACAGATAATAGTTGAACTCAACTAATATTTAAACTGATTTGTTATTTTCCAAAATCCAGATAATTACTTGATGCATCAGGGACTATGTTTCAATATCAAGTTGATATGATCAATGAGAATAATGATTTTTTACCTTCCACGAGTCTGAAGGTATGTTCCCATCATTTTGGCCCTTTGAGGCCAGATTTCTAATACCTTGCATCTTATTTGACCATGCTGATGATGCAGCAGGAGCAACTAATGTTTCTTGATTCCCTAAGTCTTTTCTAATCATTATAGGATAGCTTGTTTAAATTTGCTACAAGTCCAATCATGTATTTTAAATCAGTAGTTATGTGCTTCAATCAGGTAATTTTCCCTTTGTTGGAATTCTCTTGATTAGGGAATCTTATGGGTAATTGCTGGGAAATGTGTCAGACTTGTAGTTTATAATAACAGGTGCATTTCCAAATAAGACCAATCAACACCCAACTAATTGCTGAAGTCATAAATTATAAAGACAGTTACCTAAAAAAAGATGAAGAAATTAAGATTTCTCTGCCTTTTTGTTATAAGACACAGGTTCTTAACCTTTATTGTGTCATGGACCCTTTCGGCAGTTTGGTAAATGTGGACCCCTTCTCAGGATAATGTTTTTAAGTATATAAAATACATAAGATTACAAAGAAAACCAATCATATTAGAGCACAATTTTCAGAATATGGTTTTTAAAATATTAAGAAAACAAGTAAATTGATCCTAGGCGAAAAATCCCTGCCAAATCCTTGGAAAGGATTTGGGCAATACTGGGTGCAGGAAGGTAATGCAGTGTCAGACACGACTGAGAAATTACTGAATAACAACAACTGGGTACAGAAATCTGCCTAGCACATGCCAAACTGGGAAAGAGAATGATGATAACTCACTCCTAGGGCTCTCAGATTTATGAATTACTTTCTAAAGATAACCCCTTGAGATTGGTATCAAATGAAATAATGTATGTCAAATGCTTAGCAGATGTCAAATTGTTACATAAGTTGTCAACTGTCATTATTACCAGCAGTAATACAAATATTATTATCCCCACTTTACAAATAAGGATATTGAGACTCAGGAAAGGTAAGTGTTATTGACAAAGTCATTGTCAATTAAGTAGTACACCTGGGACCTGAGCTCAAATCCTCTGACTTAAAGTCCAGAACTCTTTCCATTATAACATATAGCTTTTGTTGTTATTAAGTCATAGTCATGTCTGTCTCTTTGTGACCCTATTTGGGATTTTCTTGGCAAAGACACTGGAGTGTTTGCCATTTCCTTCTCCAGCTCATTTTTACACATAAGGGAACTGAGGCAAACAGGATCAAGTGACTCGTCCAGGCTCACACACTAGTAAGTCTCTGAGGCTGAATTTGAACTCAGGTCTTCCTGACTCCATTTCTGGTACTCTATCCACTGAACTACCTAGTTGCCCTCACAGCTTTTATAAGCCACTAATTTGTTTTTTTTATGAATATGTGTATATATCTTTTGTCATATGGAATTCTCTTTCCCTAGTCTTCTTTTTGGTAAGGCATCTGTCTAAAACCTAAAAGAGAGACTGCCCATGTGGAGCCATCAGTTCAGCCATTTGTTGAACCTGTCTATGTGACTGAATTAACTGGTTGGTTATTAGATTAAATTCACTGTTCTTAATGATTAAATGGTTGAATCAAGTAACTCAAGTAGATAAAGCATTTATTTAGAGGACCCTCTATTACCAAAGATAACTCCTTGGTTTCTTTTTTTCTGTACTCCATTTATCTACCAATAAAGGGGGGAGGAATAAATAACACATGAACAGCATTGAATTTATATTCCCTGTGATACTGTAACAACTTGAGAAAGCTCTCCAGCACATTGGAGAGATCCTTTATGAAAGTGTTATGGAAAAGACATGCATAAGAATTATACAGGAGGAGAAGGTATTGAGGGGGTTGCCATATGTACCAGTAGAAGGAATATTCATATCAGTGAGATCACGGATCCATCCAAGTACCTAATTCATTGGGAAATAAGATACTGTTCATTGGATGTAAGAGGTGCATTTCTTAAGTTAGGAGTTGTATACTTGCAAAGAATCTTAAGAGATCATGTAGTCTAGACTTATGCCTTCTGGCAAGATGGCCCTTAAAACCATTCCAAGGTGTCACAGTGGATAAAGTGCTCTGCTTAGAGTTAGAAAGAACTGAATTTAAAGTCTGTCTCAGTTACTTAATGACTGTATGACCATAGGCAAATGACCTAATCTCTCTCACCCTCAGTTTTCTTCCCTGTAAAATGGGGATAATAATGATATTTGCTTGACAGCATTATTGTGACGATCAGATGAGATGATATAAAAAAATAAAACAAAACACAAACAACCCTTTAAATAGCTAGCTACATTAGCTATTATAATAATAAGAACCTAACTTGTTTAAAGGCCTCCAGAGGAGATTCTATAACTTTCCCCTAAGAACCCATTTCACTGTTTAACAGACTAGAAAATGTTCCCTAAAAATTCCTCAGGCTGCAGCTTAACAGCATGTCCCTGCTTAAGGTTTAATTGGAACTGTATTTCCTTCTTGATGCCCTCTCACCCCCTACATGGCACTACAGGCCTCTTTCTGGAAGACATATGGGAATTGGTTTTCTTTCCTGTGGAAATAGTCTCTATTCTCCAGCTCAGAATATCTGCATTCTCATAACCTGAGGTAGAAGATGGCAGTGACAATCCTCTCCAAATGCAAGCCTGGAACCTTCAAAAGTCTTTGACTCAGCAGAAAACTGGCCAGCTTCATTTAATAGCTTTTTGGATTTTGCTTTCAGGGTGTACCACTGGAACAACAAATGTTGAGCAAAGGATGAAGGAAATAAAGGATGTTACAAAAGATGGAAAAGTAAGAACATGTCACCAAGCATCCCTTAGTCTGCCCCAGAGGCGAGCAGAAGGTGATCAGACAGTTTTCCAAGTGCATAAAGGAGTCAAAGCATTTTCCTTCTGTAAAAGGAATAATTTGCTACTAACAGGTGGAATGGATCGAATAATTCGAATGTGGAACCCTTATGTTCCAGGGTAAGGTTTCTGACTCTCTCCACTCTGGGACATACTATATGCCTTCAGATTAACAAAAAACAGCCTTGGAGTTTCTTAAGTAAAGTCCAAATATCTCTGAGAAGTCCCTTCAGTAGCCAAAAATGTCTCCTTGTTACCACCTAATCCTTCATTTTATGACCATTAGAAATTCAACATTTTGGGTTAAGGAACACTTTTTTTTTTAAGCAATTGGGGTTAAGTAACCTTCTCAAGGTTACATGGCCAGTCATTATTTATGTGTGGGTGCGCCTTTTCTGAGGCCTTGACCGATCCCGACCCCCAGGGCAGCACTCTTACTCACTGTGCCATTTAGCACCCTCATGGAACACTTCTTTTAAAATGCAAATACTCTGAGAAGTTTCTTTAATAAACATAAGTTGTTTGTTAAGCTTTAACCAGGTGAAGGGCATTGTTCTAGATGTAAGGATGAAAAAACAATATAATCTTTCCCAATCGGTTTTTTTCTCATTGTGCCTGACTATTTATGGCCTCTTTGGGGATTTTCTTGGTTAAGATACAGAAGTGGTTTTCCATTTCTTTCTCCAGCTCATTTTACAAATGAAGAAACTGAGGCAAACAGGGTAAAATGACTTGCCCAAGGTCACACAGCGAATAAGTATCTGAGACCAGATTTGAACTAGGGCACTCTATCCACTGTGCCACCTTCCTGCCTAATATAATCTTTACCCTCAAGGAACTTACAAACTAATAAGAGGGCAAAGACATGTTTATAGTCATCCCAGTTGTGCCTCTTACTGGTTGAATGATCATAAACAAGTCACCTGATTTTTCTGAGCCTCAGACAACTCACTTTACAATTCTAAGTCTCAATTTTCTTATTTGTAAAATGATAATAATAATGTCTATAGTTCTTACCTTACAGGGTGAGGTCTAAGTGGGATAATGAATGTAATGTGCTTTGCAAACCTTAATGTCCTACATAAATGCTAGTTATTATTGTGTAAGAGTTTTCATCCCTATTTTAAAAACAAGGAAAGAGATAAATGGTTTGCCCAGGACTGCCCACATGGTAAGTATATTACCTAGAATTCAATCCTAGTTCTGCTACTAAGACATGCCTGACACTCTTACAGTACAGCATATGTCTGCTATTAGCTGAACTATGAAAAAGGCAGATGGAGGTTTAGAAAACATACCATGAGATATTTGAGAAGGAAAAGGTCCTTTCAGTGGTGGAAATGACGGAGATAACTCCATGGAGAAAGTAGTGCCTGAGTTACATTCAAGTGCAGAAACATAGAGGAGACAGCTTAGAAGAAAGTAAGGATTTCAGCAGATAGAAATGTGGAAGGAGTGCATCTCAAACAAATGGAATGGCCTCTTCAAATACATGAAGGGTGGAGAGGCAGGAAGAAATTGAAAAATACCAAGGAATCTAATTTGGCTAGAATAGTGTACAAAGATAGGGATGCAAAATGAGGCTGGAAAAGCAGATTATAGCAGGACAGTAAGGGGCACAGGGAGGGGCATTTAAATGTCATATTAAGAACTTCTATTTTATTTGGAGGTAATAGGGAGCCACTGATGGTTTCTGACCAGAAAAATGAAATCACATCCATACACTAGGAAATTACTCTGGAAGTAGTGTGAAAGATGAATCAGAAAGGGGAGAGATTGGAAGCAGGAAAAGCATTTCTAAAGCTATTCTGATATTCCAAATGAGAGGTAATAAGCATATAAATTTGGAAGGTGTCTGTGAGATGAGAAGAGGCAATAGAATCAAGAGATATATAACCAAGGTAAAATTGACAGCACTTGGCAATTGACTATATGTGGGAAGTGAGGGAGAAGGAAGAATCAAAAATGACTACAAGATGTCAAGTCTTGGTAGGTGAGAACAGGAAGTGCCATCCACAAAAATAGGAAATCTGGCAAAAAGGTAGATTTGGGGGAGGGAAGATTATTAGTTCAGTTTGAACAGTGCTAATTTGGAGGTGATGGCTGGACATCCAAGGGAAGCTGTCCATACAGCTAGGAGAATTATGGAATTGGAGATGGGTAAAGATCTGGGCTGCATGTGTGGATTTTGGAGCCATCTACATAGCTGCAATCATTGAATCCATTGCAGAGGAAGAGCTCACCAAAGAAGTGAATATAAGATCAGGAAAGAAGAGGCTTGAGGACAGAATATTGAGAAATAAAAGAAGGGAACTTACTTTACTCAGGTGGTGAAAAAAGATGAACCAGCAAAACATAATGAAACCAAAAAACAAACAACCCAAGAAGGAAGAGTCAGACAGTTAAGAGAAGCACCAAGAGAAAGCAACATTTTAAAAATGTCAAGAGAAGAGACAGTATCAAGGAGGACTTTAGGATGTTGGAGTCTATATTTGGAGTCATTGGAGTCTATATGGAGTCATTCATAACTCAGTGCTGGTTTTTTTCATCAATCTTGATTTTTTTTCTTAACAATGAACTGAGATCCATTAGGGCTGAAGGTAATAATATCAGGGGAGAGGGGGCAGGAATGGGATCAAGGATGTAAAGGTAACATTTGGAGTATGTATAGCAGCAAGCACCCTAGCATACCCAAGATGGTTGCTTAGTACAGGCTCTTTGATCTGCTTTTCTACAGGAAACGGTTAACAATCTTACTTTTATGAATCAAACATATATCATTTACCTAGTTCAGGGGGAAAATTTAGCACCCTGAACAACAAACAGAATACAAAACAAGTGACAAGCAGACAAAAATAGAGAATATAACACAATTCAGCAGACAGGGCTTCTAGCTATCTGACCATCATGTACACACAGTCACCAGAGAGAGAAGCACCAATATCTGGGTTTTCAAAGCCAAAGGGGCTGCACAGAGTCTCATCTGGCCAAATCACACAACTCTTCCCAAAGTGAGCCCCGAAGCAAAACCTCACCTCAGAGGTATATATAGCCTTCTCCACAACCCTCGTGACTCACTTGACTACAAAGCAACAAAAGTTGTGCCTTCCTGGAAAAACAAACCTCCCACCACAGGCTCCAGGTGAGCACATGTAGCTTATTAGGCGGTGGAGTATATTTTCAAATCAGGAAAGGTCCTCAAATTCACCTAGGCTTATTAAGGGGCAGGGAAGATCTTCAAATTCCCATTATAGTATAGCATTTCACAGAAAGCTGACTAGGTGGACCATATCAACTGAGGGCAACTAGAGACAAGAGCAAGACATTGCAAAGCTAAGAAACCAGAGCTGGGAGTAGAAAGAAGAGGCAGGGAGATAACAAAGATAAATATTGTCTAATACACAATTTTATGCAGGTAAAATTCTGAAGACTTTCCCATGTTCCCAATCTCAAATGAACTTGAGAATCCCTTACTAGATAGGCCTGTAATTGACTGAGTCTTACAAAGGTTTAGAGGATATTATTAGGCAGTCCCCTTAATCAAATAAATAAATAAGAATGCATACATCCATATCCAAAGGTACCTTCCCTGGATAATAATTCCGTGGTTTGTCCCCAAGATCTTATTTATCATTCGGGCTTTGTCCTTTCCTCTGGTTTACTCTTGTTCATATCTTGGTCATCTTCGTCAACTGGGATTAGATCCATACCTAGTCATTGAGTAGGATTGTTCAGCCTTATCTGGGATAATAGCTTGCCCATTTCTAGAATGAATCAAAGACTCACAGAATTTCAGAATTGGCAGGAAACTGAGGATAACAACAATAAAAACAACAATAACTAATATTTATATAGTGCTTATTATATGCCGGACACTGTACTAAGCATTCCCCTTTGATCTTCACAACAACTCTGGAAAGTAGGTGCTATTAGTATCCCCATATTAAAAATTTGGAAACAAAGGCAAACAGAAGTTCAGTGACTTGCCCAACGTCACATAGCTAGCAAGCATCTGAAGCCAGATTTTATTTCCATGCTTTCTGACTTCGGTCAGAAAGCTACCTCAGAAGTCATCTCTAGTCCAACACATATCTGAAAAGAATCCCCACTCCAACTTACCTGACAAGAAGTAGTCCAGTCTTTGCTTAAATGCCTCCTGTGGCATTACTAGACAATATCAAGCCGTGTAGCTACACAGGCTATTATCCCAGAAAGGGGTGGAGTGCCATCAGCTTGCCCTTATATCAAGCTCCCACCTCCCCACTGGGAGGCATTATGGTCATATCCTCCATGAGTCTTCATCAAGGATAGAGCCATACCTTCTGTGTATGCTGCCCAACACCTGTGTGAACAGCAGGTTCTCAGTAAATGCCAACTAGCAATTTGCTAATTTATATCTAGTGAGTCTTGGGGGTTGAGAAGAAAGGAGAGAATTCTTTGGTTCTATAAACCAGTCTAGAGGGGGTGGGTGGAGGTGAGAACAAACAAGTACAGCATTTGAAATTTATACAAATTGCAGAGATTTTAAGTTCCGTCTCTGCATCATGCACCCCGTAGAGCAAGAGGTGCTTGCTACTCCTACGCTCCTCATATTCCTTTACTCTTACGTTCCTGTTTGCCTTTAATGCAAGCCCATTAACTCACTTCCCAGTCACATAGTTCAGAAAAATTCCCTCTCTTTTTATCCTCGGTGAAGTACACCCCACCTTCCCATCCAGCTCATATATCATGGTATCACTGAGAACAGCACAGCAGCATGTTGGAAACTCTTGGCAAATGACTGAACACATCTTGCTCAGATGTCCTTATTTCCACTGGCATTTTCTGTTGCTCTCTAAATACTGTTAACACCTGCCTTTGTGAATTTTCAACAACTTGTTTTGGAATCCAGCCCAAGCCAACCCTCTCCTCTCTACCTCCTGGGCCTTCTACCTTTTGTAGCAACCTTGTCCATGGTTGGAGCAACAGAGCTCAGGGCTCTGTCTCACACTGAGTTATGTTGCTATAACTGGGTATTATCTGCTTCAGTCCTTTTATCCCACAATGAAATATACTTGAACCCTCCTCCAGGCTGAACAGAAGCACCAGATCAGAGCCAAGTTCAGTCTGATGTTTTCATTTGGAAATAACAGGTGAAACTACAACACAATTGTTTGTTCTTTTTACATTCTAGAAAACCAACAGGCATGCTGAAAAGCCACCCAGCTCCCGTGTTTTACCTCCACATAGCAGCAGAGGAGAAGAGAATATTTTCGATGTCCACTGACAATACAGTCAAGGTCTTTCCCCTTTTTGTATAACATGTAGTAAGGTATACAGATGAGCATCCGTGCTTTGTTGTCTAGGAGTTTCTCTATAGCAACATAAATAAATAGCTCTTGAAATGAAGTGGGGGGGGGGTGTGGAAGGGAAGCCCAGTTGGCAACTGGAGAATGAATACCATAGGGCATCTTAAGCTTGATGCATGGAGGTGGCTCTCAGGGCATTTTGGCATAGACCTCCACCATCCTAGGAAAAGAGGAGGCTCTTGACAGTGGTGGTCTTTATATGTTGAAATCCCAAAAGTGGATCTTTCTAAGAATTTGACCCCAAACTTAATTATACCCCAAATTGTTAAGGATCCCCCCATCTCATGTTAAGGATCCCCTTTCCATACCCAGTTATGAGTGCTCTCTCCCTCTGGTATATAATTTTGTATTTACATAACTGCATACATGTCCTATTTCCTCCTAGAATGTAAACTTCTGGAGGTAAAAGGTTATTTTGTCATTCTTTCTATTCTCAGCACCTGGCATAGTGACTAGCATATTTGGGTAGTGGTGGTGGGGTTGGTAAGGAGCAGATCTTTGATTTTACTGTTTTTTTTCACTAATAGGGGAATTTTCACTATGGAAACTCCTTACACTGAAACAAATCAACAACTCTAACTTATAGTCTTAAGGAGCTGTCACTGAGAAGTTAAGTGACTTGTCCAGGGTCACCCAGATAGTATAGGACAAAGGTGGAATTTCAACCTAAGTATTTGTGACACCAAGCCCAACCCTCCCACTGGTTAGCCATGCTGTCACTTATCAAGAACATAATAACTAGTCAGTCAATAAGCATTTACTAAATGTCTACTTTGTATCAGGAATGTGCAAGTGAATTTAATGTTTGTTGAATCAATCAGAAGTCTGATGTGAGGAGACACAAAAAGATGAGGCAAAAGAAGGTTTTTTTAAATTTTAACTCTCCAAAGGACAAAGGAGTCTTCTGTCATCATTTGACCCCAATTTTAAAAGATTCCACTGTATCTTGGGGATTATAATGACAGAAATATCACCCATTGTTATTCACTTGGCATTTGCCTCTCACTTTATGTTTCTGAGTATAGAAACATGGGATTTGGATCTGTAAGGGACCTTAGAGATTATGAGGCCTAACTCTTATTTTACAGCTATGGGATCTGAGGCTCAGAGATTAAGTGATTTGCCCAGGGTCATATAAGCCAGAATATGTCAAAGGCAGGACTCCCACACAGGCCTTCCTGGTCCATAGGCAAGCTCTATAACACTGACTTTTTTTTTTTTTTTTGAGACAATCAGGGTTAAGTGACTTGCCCAGCTAGTATCTGAGGCTGGGTTTGAATTTAGGTCTTCCCGACTCCAGGAACAGTGTTCTATTCACTGTACCACCTAGCTATCCCACCACACTGACTCTTACAGAGAGATTTGTCAAGACAATAATGTGTTCTCCTTCACATAAAACAGTAGACAACCTCCCACTTGCCTCAGAAATCATCTTTAGTTCAAAACATACCTGAAACATACCCTAGTCCAACCTACCTGAAAAGAGTCATGCAGTCTTTGCTTAAATACCTCCAGCAAGGGGAAACCTGTCCTCACGGTGGCCATAACTGGACCTATCCAGCAGGGTAGCTACAGAGTCTGCTGTACCAGAGGGGTATATGACTATCAGTCCAGGTCATGTGAAGCTCTGGGTTTGTATCATACTCTCTCCACATACCCCTCGTTACCCACATTGGCCCATGTTTGTCATATGGCTGGTCAGGATTAGGAGTGGGACAGTCAGAGGAAGATTCAATTCAATATTTCTGGTGCTTTTACTAGGTACTGAGAAAGATAGGATGACAAATAACACCTTAGAGTCTAGAAGGGAGGTATGGCAAATATACAGAATTTCAGAACTGGAAAAGGCTCTAGGCTGTTGTTGAAAACCACATATATGAACAAGACCTCCCCTCCAAAATTTATCTGGCAAGCAGCCATCTAGTTTTGCTCAAAGACCACTAGCGAGAGAGACCTCCAAAGATAGCCCATTCTATTTTTAATACCTCTTATGATTAGAAAAGACAACTAGGTGGCACAGTGGATAGATTGCTGGAGCTGGAGTCAAGAAGATCTGAGTTCAAATCTGTCCTCAGACACCTACTAGCTGTGTGACCCTGAACAAATCACTTGACTCTATTTGCCTCAGTTTCCTTATATGTAAAATGAACTGATGAAGGAAATGGCACTCCAGTATCTTTTCTAAGAAAACCCCAGATGGGGTCATGAGGAGTCATACATGACTGAAAAACAACTCAGCAACATGGTTAGAAAAGTTTATTACACAGCATGAGGTATTTAATACATAGGTTTTCTTGAAATGGAAATTTATTGCTATATATTTCTAATCATCTCTCACATTCTACTGTGCACATGACATGTTTTTTCTTTTCCTATTTTATATTTAAGTTTATAATGTTTTCTTTTTATTATGTATTTGTTTTAGTATTCAATTCTAAAATAAAAAGGAAAGATTTTCCTTATAACAAATCTAAATTTTCTTCTTTGAAATTCTGTCTTTTACTCCTGTGTCTTCAAACCAAGCAAAACAAGCCTAATATTTCTTCAACATACTTTAATACAGCCCTTCAAATACTTTAATACAGCCAGTGTTGGCTGGTTAATGTTTAACAACTGGCTTTCTTAGGGGGAAAAGGCAAGGTAATTGGGGTTAAGTGACTTGCCGAAGGTCACACAGCTAGTAAGTGTGTCAAATGTCTGAGGCCAAATTTGAACTCAGGTTCTCCTGACTCCAGGGTTGGTGCTCTATCTGTTTTATTAACATTCAGACAATCAATAAAGTCTGGATTAGCAGAATTTTCTGATTTACAAGGTGTAAATGCTCACACTGAAAATAACAATTGCCTCTTGAGGGCTCTAACACCCCCCCTAAGTATAGTCATCTTGCCCTACACTACCCTGCCCTGTCAAATCTTTTCTTCTATAGCTTAAATGTCCCTCTTACTTCAGTCAATTCCCATAGGACACAGACTCAAGGCCCTTCACTATCCTGGTTGCACACCTCTGAATGTACTCTAGCTTATCAATGACCTTCCTAAAAATTGGCATCCAGAGTCAAAAACAGTATTCCAGAAGTGGAATATTGACTAAACCTCTGTTGTTGTTGGTCATTGCTTTAGTCATATTCTATCCTTCTTGACCCCATTTGGGGTTTTCTTTGGAGAGATACTGGAATGGTTTGCAATTTCTTTCTCCAGCTCATTTTACAGGTGGGGAAACTGAGGCAAACAGGGTTAAGTGCCTTGCCTGGAGTCACACAGCTAGTAAGTGTCTGAGGCTGGATTTGAACTCAGGTCTTTGTGACTCCTTGTCCAGCACTCTATCCACTGTGCCACCTCACTGCCCCAAACCTCCCTTAGTCTAGGGATACATTTCTAAGACTCTTAAGTTTTACACAGGTTATGATTTGTTTCAGTGAAGTATTGACATGACTGGATTTCTGTGATGCTAGAAGGGAGTAGTAGGGTAAGATCTGGACCTATGATGAGAACCACCTCTGACCAGGAAGCAGATTATTTTTTATATTCATGTGAATTTAAAGAAGGTCCCCTCTACTGCCTTGGAAGAAATAACTTGATGAAGTAAAAAGAACTCTCGTGCTTCTGACACTACTACCTATGGAACCTTGGGTGAGACACCCTCTCTGGACTTCAGTTTCCTCATTTGTAAAGGGAGTGATTGGGTTAGATGACCTCCAAGGCCCCTTCCAGAACTATATCTGTGGTCCCATTATTCTGTGGTCTCACTGACTTTTATATGACATAGCTGCCACTTACCACTGTTTCTCAACCCCAAGAGAGTGAGGGCTGAGAGAGGACATGCTCTCAGCAACATTGGCTCATAACACTCCCCACCCCAAAACCTAATGGATAGAATGGGAGGGCTTAGCAATAGTACATAGACTTGACAAGTAAATTGAGTGGAAGGAGAAGATAGAAAGGAAAGCAGATAAACCACATCCTCCCTTCCCCATGTTTCCCCATGTATATTATTAGTGAATTCAGATACAACAGAATTATGCTTCCCTCTAGAGAAAACAAACCTCAGTGCTGGGGGGACCATACCTTTGCCCCGCTTTCCAGAAAATGAGCCAGTGTACAGGAAGGATTAGTGAACTAGATGACTCCAAGACATCCTCCCAAACATATAATTCCATGAAGGTACTTTGGTGGTTTGCATCACACTAAACATTGAATTGTCTGTTCTAGAGAGTAGAGTAAGGCACGTGGTAGCTACTCAGTATACTTCTGATTGATCAATTAACTAATTAATTTACTTTATCTCAGATGATTAGTGATTAGGTCTAGTTTTTTTGTTGTTGTTTTTGAGACTGGGCTAGAAATCTCACCTAGGCTAGAAATGTAGCAGTCCCTCTCCCAGACCCAGTCTCTACTACTGGCTGACATGGAAGCTCTGACTTCCTTCATTTTTGACATGGGCCAGTTTGTCTCTCTTTTATTAGCCCCTGCTCTTGGGGGCTCACTATATTGGAACCAGAAAAAGTGTGAACACCTGATTGGTTTAAGACCTACTGTAGCTCAGAACCCTTGAACTCAAGGGATCCACCAGCCTCAGCTTCTCCAGCAACAGGGATTATAGACATTATAATCCTATACACACCACTATAATTCTTACGTGGATGGACTGAACACTGATGTATTCTTCAAGCTAGAGGCCCCAATAATTAACTTGAGCTCTATACAATGATCTTAAGGTCTGAGGGCAGGTTTATTCTCCCCAATTTCTCAAGGAAAAAACTGAGATATGTGGTTCAGACAGTTCTGATTCTTCATGACCCTGTTGGGAGTTTTCTTGGCAGAGATACTGGAGTGTTTTGCTATTTCCTTCTCCAGCTCATTTTATAGATGAAGAAACTGAAGCAAACAAGGTTAAGTGACTTACCCAGGGTCACACAGCTAGTAGGTATCTGAGGTCAGATTTGATCCAGAAAGATGTCTTCCTGATTCCAAGCCCAGTGCTCTATCCACTGTGCCACCTAGCTGACCCAAACTGGGATATAGCAAGACTAAATTTAGTTGCCCACAGTCACATACTCATTAATATAGCAAGGAATACTACTACCCCCTCAATCTTCTAGCAAACATAACTAATATGGTAAGATTTGCAAACTTTGTTTTGATAAGGATCATTAAAAATTAAATGCATGAAAAGGCATTAACAATTTCCTTCAGATTTCAATTTGAAAGCTTCATTTTTTAAACACTCCAAAGAAGTGTTTTTTCCCCTAAATTGCCTTTGCTCTCCAATCATGAAAACTGTATGTGTGGGTAGGTGTCATACATTCTACTTTATTTCCCATGTGTCTTTCCATATTTTCCCAATCTGTATCCATCATTACAGGATTAACATCTTGCCTATGATGATTCAGGCACATTTGAATCACTTCCTAAAATTTATTTAAAATACACTGAAATCATATCCTTGAAATATGGTGTGTAAGTTGCTTCTTAATATATTATTCTTATTCAATACACATTAATCATGGAAGGCCCAAACAGCTGAATCTGGCATCTTTGCTTTTTTAAAATTGCTTTTTCAGTCCATATGTTCCACTTTCCTAATTCATGGAAACCCCTTACAAGGGCTTTCTGAGTGCTGTTAGCCTTCTTAAATGTATATGCAATTTCTTGAATCTTTAGTCTCACTTTTTTGTCTTGCAACATGTAACACTGATTTTGGAATAAGAAAACCTGGGTTAGAATCCTACCCATATGATCATGAGTAAGTCCCTTCACTTCCCTGGACCTTCCTTATCTATATAATGGGGGAGGGAAGAGAAGTGGAACCAGATAATCTCTTGAGATTTCTTCCAGTTCTAAATCTGCAATCTTATGTTCCTATTTGATCTGGGCCCACAAAAACACCAACTGAAAAAGAAGCTACCATATAGGAAAGGGTGTGAGAACAGGAAGAAGACCATTCCTGAGTTGTTCAAATATTGATCTTGAATGTAACTAAGGCTAAGCCCTAGGAAAATTTTAAGTATATCTTTGTTATTTCCTCTTTGTTCCTTTCTCCATACCCTTCATAAATCTCTCCTTTGCCCAGGCTGCCCATTGTGACACCACCATACCCCTAGACTTGCCCTCCCTGGGCAATGCCATCTATCCCCACCAATCCTAGTAAAATTCCCATTTCCTCAGTGCTCTAAGGAAAGCAACTGATGAGCTAATTCATACTGAAGTGTAAATGATTGGTAATAATAAAAATAATGGTAACAATTTTTATGGAACTCTAAGGTAATAAAGTGCTTTCCATGTCAACTTAATTTGATTCATGACTTAATTTCTTCCTCCCACAGGTAGCCATATTTTGAAAGGTGTTTGTGGAAGTTGTGACAAACAGATAATTATTAAGTATCTACAATGTGAATTATGTATTAAATATCTACAATTCATTCCTTCAACAAGTACTTATCAATTACCTATGTTCCAGATACTGTGCTGAGGGATCCCAGGACTGAGAATACCAAGGCAAAAATGAAACAACGCCTATTCTTAAAGAAATTATATTTTATTGACAGAAAACTGTGATAGGCACTGGGGGGAAATGCAAAGTTAGATAAAACATGGTTCTTGCTTCAATGGGCTTCCAGTCCTGCACAGAGATAAGACAACAACACAGACAACTATGGTGAACACTCCAGTTCAGTCACCAATATATTCTGGCCAAGTGAGGTAAAACATAGCTTCAGACATTAAACTGAGGACAAGCAAGGGATGTAATTCTAGACCCCCATGCTGCCCACAGTTAGACCACAGTGTGATAGTCTCTGTACCAATCCATTGCTTATTTCTTTTTTTTTTTTTTTTTTAAAGCAATTGGGGTTAAGTAACTTGCTCAAGGTTACAGGGCTAGTCATTTGATTTATGCGTGGGTGCTCATTTTCTGAGGCCGGATCTGATCTCGGGTCATCCAAACTCCGAGGCCGGCGCTCCTACTCACTGCGCCACCTAGCCGCCCCTTTAGGGCAATTGGGGTTAAGTAACTTGCCCAAGGTTACATGGCTAGGTTTTTGTTTGTGCGGATTAAGTGTCGGAGGCCGGCTCCGAACTCAGGTCCTTCTGATTAAGTGTCGGAGGCCGGCTCCGAACTCAGGTCCTTCTGATTCCAGGGCCAGCGCTCTATTCACTGCGCCACCTAGCCGCCCCCCATTGCTTATTTCAAGAGTAGCCATGCTAAGTTCATCAGAGTTACAAAACAAAATGCTATATGAGGCAGGATTGGGAAGGTTTTGGGGGCGGGGAGAGACAGATGAGGAAAGGCATTTGAACTGATATTTAAAGAAAGGAAGGAAATCCAATAGGAAAAAGGAGGAGGGAAGGCATTCCAGGAGCTGGGAATAGCACAAGCAAAAGCCTAGAGGCATGAGAGTATGGTGTTGTAGTCAGGAAAGGGATTCAGCTGGTTAAGCTGAATCAGAGAGAATGCATAGAGGGGAGTAATTAAAATGAATATATCAAGTTTTTTTTCTTTTTGTACTTTATTTTGTTACAATTCTATATAAAAACATTTTTAACGTAGATTTTTTTGAAGAAAATTTTGAGTTCCAAATTCTCTTCCTCTCTTTCTTCTGTCTCTTCCCTCTCCTTGAGAAGGCAGGAGACTTGATGTAGATTATACATGTGCAGTCATGCAAAACATATTTCCAGAATATATCAAGTTTTAGAAGTCCAGTCTGTGTGAGGTAAGTAGGTGGATGAGGATTCTTTGCATCAAGAATTTCTGAGTAGAATCCTTTAAAGAGAAAAAAAAAGCACTAATATCCTTCCCAGAGTTTCAGGCAGGCAGCTAATAACTTCTTTATGATGAAAAAGTGCATGTATGGCCTAGGAGATTGCCCAGACTGGATCTTCATCTTGAGTTGCTTTGTATCTATTTATACTTATTCTCTTTATATTTATTCTATATATACTAATGTACCTACTAGTGTCCTCTCCCCACTTAGAATGTAAGCCCCCTGAGAGTAGCAATTGCTTCATTCACTGTTTGTGTCCTCAGTGCCTACCATGGTGCCTGACATGTAACAGGCACTGATTCATTGATGGATTGAAGTAGAGGCATAAATGCCAGTACTCCCTAGTAGCCTCAGCATTGCAAGAGAATTCTCCAGAGTTTGGGATGAAAAGGTGGGAACATGTATGGAGAGTGAAGTTCTCCACAGAAGATGCCAGGAGTCTGTTCAATTTGCAATGCACATGGGCTAAAGGGCCATTTTTTATTTATTTGATTTTTTTTCTTTTTTGGGCAAGGGGTTTTATAAATGCAAATTTATGACAGAGGCTAGACCTTCACCTCTACCATACAGCAGATGGCTGCTTTGCATAAGCATGAAACACAGTGGGGGCCTTTCCAGGAACAAAGTGGCTGCTTTGGAGATGAACACCCCCTCAGGGGCTTGTGGCTCTGAATGACACTCTCCCTCTGTCTTCCCACCTAGATCTGGGATCTCGAGAACCACAATTGCTTGTTCTCTGCCTGCCCCAAAGCCAGCGGCATCCAGGGGGAGCTTACAGCTTGTCACTACCTGTCCAACATCAAAGCTCTGTGTGTTGCCACAGATTCTATCTCTCTCCTGCATCTAAGGATGAGGTATGTGACTTGGCTTGTCAGCTCTCCTGCAGAGGATATTGGGTACATGCTATCCTTCTGAGGCCTTCAGTCTCCCTCCTGTCTTCCTTTACCCTTGTTGTCATCCCTCGGTATGAAGCCATATTGTAAGCCCAAAGGGATCACCCATTTAATGGCCAAATAATCCATGTATATGATTAAGGTAAATAGGAATTCTTTCACCTAAGGAAAAAACAGTTGTGTGGGGATGACAGGTGGTAATATAAAAAGGTAGTCTCTTTTTAAGTGCATTTGCCTTGGGAGAGGTAGATCAGTCTTTCCCTGATCTGCAAGAATGTTAGGAGGAAAGGGGGTAGGGCTTGGAGAAGAGCATCACAAAAATAGAACCCTGGGGGTGATTGTGCCATGTGGCAGCATAGACCAGTGGGGGACCTTGAAGTGAGAGGAGGAAACATCTTCTCAGGAGTCTCCCTGAGCATCTCCTTAGATATTGACACCCTGGGACCAAGCCCTATTCACCCCATGCCAGTTATGACTCTGATGGAGGGTACACCTTTGTCTAAATGTTATACGTGAGAAGAGTGAGTAGCATTTGATCTGATCGACAGGTTCTTTCCTAATTTTATCTCATGGTCCAAGGATGTTAATTTGCTCCTATCAGAAGAGCCCCAGCAGCCTGACTACTACATCACCATTGATATTAGTGCTCGAAGCTGGGACCCTACCTAGACGTCAAGAGAATACATAAGTGAAAGCTTCAGTCGGGCAGTCCATTCCATGGGATGATGACATCTAGCACAGACAGCTGATGGACTTTTTGTTTTTACCTAAGTGACCTTATTTCAGCATCAGTGTGACACAGCCTAGGTCTCCAGGGTTGGTTGGCGCTTTGTTTTTACCCAAGCCTTCCTGCCCTTGTTTCTCCTCTCATGCCCATCTTACCCCTAACTCTCATTCCTTCTCTCTTCAGTGGCTCTTCTTCCTCTCCATCTTCTCTCTTTCTCTCTTGCCCTCCCCAGTATTGTCCTGTAGCCCAAGGATAGAATCATAGAGAAGAGCAGAAATGTGCTCTTATCAGCTCCCTCTCTCCAGAGTGGTGCCAGGAAATCAGAAGGATCATCTCAGCAGAGCACTTGAGCCTTGAGCTCAGTAATTAGATATTAGTAATCAGATCATCATCATCATCATCTTCATCATGATGGCTAGCATTTACGTAATACTGTAAAGTCTACAAACACTTTACAGCTATGATCGTGTTTTATATTCACCAGAACCCTGGAAGGTAGGTGCTATCTGTATAATGGGGATGATCTTATCATCCCCATTTTACAGATGAGGAAACTGAGGCAAACAAGAAGTTAAGTGATTTTTCCAGTGTCACACAGTTAGTGTCTGAGGCTGGATTTGAACTCAGGTCTTCCTGACTCCAGGTCCAGTGATAGTGTAGAAATTGTGATGTAGCAACAGAAAGGGACTCACAGAGAATTGCCCAGACCAGGGATGAGGAACCTGTGTCCTCAAGGTCACATGTGGCCCTCTAAGTCCTCAAGTGCAGCCCTTTGACTGAATCCAAACTTCACAGAACAAATTCCTTTAATAAAAGGATTTATTCTATAAAACTTGGATTCAGTCAAAAGGCCACACCCAAGGACCTAGAGGATCACATGTGACTTTGAGGTCACAGGGTTCCCCACCCCTGGCCCAGACATTCTTGGAAGACTACCCCTAGCCCAAAGGGTATGCCATAGTTTCTAAATCCTTCATGGGATTTAGAAATACATACACCTTTGCAGACCATCTCTTCCAAAACTCTAATAAATTTAGTGATTCATAAAGGGAGAATGAAGGTGTGGTGATCATGCCCATCTTGTGGAGCCCAGACTTGCCTTCCCATCATGGCCCTGCAGACTTGAAAAGAGTAATGCATTGGAAAGCTAGATTTATTGTACACCTGACTGAACAAATATATCTCTGGCTAGCAATGAAGAATGGCCTCGACACAAATACATATCTTGAGGAAATTTCTCTTCCTGGACACATGTCCTTGTATGTTTTAGGAGACACTGTGGTATGGTGAGTGCAACACTGGACTTGGGGTTAGGAAGACCAAGGTTTGAATCTCACCTCAGATACTGGGTAAGTGACCAGAGCAAGTAACTTAAGTTATCTGGGCCTCACTTTCCCCATCTGCAAAATGAGGAGATTGGAGTCAATGACCTCTCAGTCAATGACCTTTTAGCTCTAGATCTACGATTATATGATCTTATGGAGGTTGTTCCCATTCTCTTCTCTTCTGATGATATTCTCATCTCACTCCTCCCTCACTCCTGGCTGAATTCCACTTAAACAACTGAGGCAGCTAGGTAGCAGAGGAGAGAGTCCTTGGCCTGGAGTTAAGAAGATCTGAGTTCAAATTTGGCTTCAGACATTTACTAGTATTAATCCTGGACAAATCACTTAACCCCTGCCTGCCTCAGTTTTCTCAGCTGGAAAATAAGGATAATAATAGCTCTTAGCTCCAAGGGTTGTTCCAAAGATCAAGTGAGATAATACTTGTAAAGCACTTAACATAGGACCTGGTACACAGTAGGCACTTTATAAATGCTTGTTTCCTTTCTTCATTCCTGACCATCAGTTGCAGATATCTTGTCTCTGTTGCTATTTGCTACAATAGCTTTGCACATGCCCTGTCTGAGCCCCATGCTATTGTCTTGGTAACTTGCCAAGACTGGAAGATCATTGCTTCTGTTAATTCTTAGTTCTGAGTTTATTTTTCTGAACATCAATCCTTCCTTGGGTTCCACTGATGATACATTCTTATCATGGCCCTTCTTATAGGTATCTCTCTATTAATGTCCTCCTTATAGACATCAGGTGTAATTCATGAGTCAGTTTCTCATTTAAAGGTCATTATTTCTCTTCCTGTCAGATTTTCACTCTTCCTAGCTAAGTGGAACAGTGGAGACAAAAAGGTCTAAGTTCACATTTAGCTTCAGACACTGATTGTGTCTGTGCGACTCTGGGCAAGTCACTTACCCCTTCCCAAACTCAGTTTACTCATCTGTAAAATTGTATTACCTCACAAGGTTGTTGTGAGGATCAAGGAAGATAGCATATTAAAATGTTTTTCAAAGTTTAAAGGACTATATACATACAAGTTATTATTAATGATTAAGAAAACATGTTTAAAATCATACCTTCTTGACATAAAACTTGCTTAGCTAACATACATTTCTGGACTGGCATTTCTTGCCTCAGCCTTTGACTAGTTTTTTCTTAGCCAGTATAACACTCTCAGCTTGGATTTCTGTAGAAATCACTTTTTGTGTTTGCTTAAAGTTTCAAAAGCACCAAATGTCACCTTGTATCCCTAGCAAGAGATTGTTATTCTGTGGGCCTATTTTTTATGGACTCAGGAAGAAATTTCAGAGCTGATACATGGTTGTTAGGAATTGAGAGACTACTCTGGATGGGGGTTCTTCAAGAAGGAACAATGAGGCATAGCTGTTGATGATCACAGTGCCTTTGTCAGGACACAGTGACATGGAACATTAGTGAGAATAAAAGTTAGTTGAAGGATATAAAAGGGACTCGATTTATACACAGAACATGGTGATAGAGCAGTGATGGAAGGATTGAGGAGTAGAAAAAAATAAGTGAATCTGGGGTGAAGTTGAATTCAGGGAGTCCATATGGGAAAATGAAGGAGAGAGCAGGTCAGTGTGTATACCAGGACCAATGAGAAGGAAAGTAATTCCTGGCTGTGCCCTGAGTCTTGATCTGAAAGAGAATGGATACAGTAGAAATGTGGTGATCCCCTAACCCCATCATCACAGACACATATGAACATACATAAACATACATTCTCTCTCTCTCTCTCTCTCTCTCTCTCTCTCTCTCTCTCTCTCTCTCTTCCTCTCTCTCCCCTCTCTGTTTCTGTCTGTCTCTTGGTCTTTTTTGTCTCTTTGTTTGTCTCTGTCTCACTGTCTCTGTCTCTCTTGGTCTCTCTCTGTCTCTGTTTTTCTCTCTCTCTCTCTCTCTTTCTCTCTCTCCCCCTCTCCCCCCACATCTGTCTGTCTGTCTTTCAGAGAGAGAGAGAGAGAGAGAAGGAGACAGACAGCGAGAGAGAGAAGGACAGACAGAGAGACAAAGAGAGACAGAGAGAAACAGAGAGAGACAGAGACAGAGAGGTTGGGAGGAAAGGTTGTAACTCAGATTTTTGTCTCATATGGTTTCCCAAGTACAATGTATCTAAAGCCTGCATTTCCTCAGTTCCCAGTTGTTCCTAGTTCATTTTGGAGGTGGGTGGAAGGATGACCCAAGTCACAGGACAAATATGATGATGAGAGAAAGGCCCCAAATTAGTTCTGATTTTCATGACCTAATTTTGTTTTCCATGAACTAGAGCTCGCCCTGAGCCTCACCTGGTGGTTTCTCACAAGGAGCCCGTAGTGTGCTGCAAATACAACAAGACATTTGGACATGTGGTGAGCTGCTCCGAAGGGTCTGTAAGTATCAGGTCATTCCAAAAATGGTAATGATATCTCTGAGTGGTGGGACACTTAGAGTAAGGGAAGCAGATAGCCAGCATAGACTCTCACAGCCAAGCCTCCCCTTTGAAACCTAAGCATGAAGACCTAGTGACAAAAGCAAGGAAGACCAAGAAATTCTCTCTCAAGCAATTGCTATGAGCTCACCCTTTATCCTCCTGTGAAGTATAAAAAAGGTCCGGTCTTCAAAGGTCTTAGTATTCTATCTATGGCCACCATGTCAATGACTAACAGAGTAATTTGGGACGATTTCCATTTTCACAGACCTTATTTAGTTAAGAATAGATGCATTAGAGAAACGATACGGTGTAACAGCACAAAGGTTCTCCAACTTTTTGGTGTCGGGACTCCATTATACTTCTAAGGGAGTCCAGAGGGTTCCTTCATACTTTTAAAAAGAGCTTTTGTTCCTATGGGGTTATAACTACCAGTATTTACCATATTATAAATAAAAGTGACAAAAAATTTTAATATGTATTATTTTTAAATAATAATTTAATAAAATAATAATAAATGTGTTAACATAAATAACTCTTTTATTAAAAATAATTACATTTGCCAAAACCAAAAATATTAAAATAAAAACACCTTAACAGATAACTGTAATACAAGTAAGAATATAAGTGACTAGGAAAGATTCAAACAAGCTAGTATGAAGAAATTGAAAGAGGAAACCCCAAAACAATGCAAGCTTTTATCAAGCACTTCCAGGTGCTTCCAGGTGCTAAGTAGTAGGAATACAAATACAAGCTTTGCCCACAAAGAGTTTACATTCTAATGGAAGATGATATGCTAAAGGAAGCAGAAAGGCAAGGGAGTTGGGTAGGGAGAGGAGGGAACCTGACTAGGGGCTACAACAGAGGAAGTCAGAAGTCCAAAGTACAGCCTGGAAGGGAATGAAGACATGACTGGTCTGGGAGCCTTCTTTCTATGGAGGAGCCAATTTAATTAGAGGGAGTGACTGTAGAGAGGTGGGTGGAAGGGTGACCCAAGCCACAGGATGAGAGGACGGTGAGAGAAAGACTCCAGATTGGTTCTGATTTTCATGACCTAATTTTGTTTTCCATGAACTAGAACTCACCCTGAGCTTCACCTGATAATTTCTCACAAGGATTCCATAGTGTGCTGCAGATACACCTCCAGTGTGTAAAGTGCAGCTCTGGAGTGAGTTTCCAGGATGAAGAAGTTCCTGGGGAATGTAGAGGAAGTCCAGGGTTCAGTCTAGAGAGGAATGAGGAGAGGATATCACTTCTATTTGAGGGCACCAGGAAAGGTTTTATGGAACAGCAGTCACCTGAGCTGGATCTTGAAGGAAATGAAGGATTTCAACAGCTGGAAATGTCAGGAGGAACAAATGGAGACTTGGGGGACAGCAATGAGCAGAAGTACTGATTAGGGTAACTTTAATTACTTAGGTTAAGTTTTAGTCACCTCTCATTAAAATGAATTATTTTGTGGTTTCTGTGGCAGGCTGCTAAAAGTCCTTGCCTTTGAATAAATACCAGTATAGAAAGAATCTTGCTTCTTATAATGTTTTGTGTATAGCCCCAAGTACCCTACTTTCCAAAATAATTGGCTTTGCTGAGGCCTCCTTATTTCTACATTTATTTCAGCTCCTCTTCCATAGCCACATACGTTTATACTTTCTCTGCATATGTTCTTACCATATGTCTGCCTAGTGGAACAGTAAAGTCAATAAGCATCACATTTTTTATTAATTCTATCAACAGATTATCTGGTCTGCTGGTCAGAGTTTATTTGAGGTCATGGCTCTATCCCAAGATATCTCAGAACACCTACTTTCCAGTACATTCTTGAGCTTGTAAACATAATGAACTATTTTTCTCCCACTATGTTCAATATGCGTCATCCATTCTAGTGAAACCAGTCTGCTCACTGTCCCCAGTTACACCATGCTCATTCCTTCCTCCATGCCTTTTCTCATGCTTCTCTTCTGCGTCAAAGCCCTTCATCTTTCACTTCTATCCAAATCCTTTTGAATCTTGAAGGCCCAGCTGAAGTCTCAATCCCTCCATGAAACTTTCCCTTACCATCCTAGATTATCCAAACTCTCACCATTCCTGCCTTTATGTAGTATTATACCTCCTATTTGGGCATTTACAAGTGTGATACTAAAAGGAATTGTCCCAATCCAAGTAGTATCTCCATGATGTCTTTAATGCACTATTTTTTAAAGTTTTGAAACATTTATTTCACAAACTTATGATAGATTCAGAGTATAAACTCCCAGTATACCACCGTTAGGAGGCTCCTTAGAGGTCATCCAATTTACCCTTCATTTTATAGATGAGGTAACAGAGACCCAGAGTGGGGAAGTCTCATTACGTAGTACATTAGGGGCACACCAGGAGCTAGGACCCAGATCTCCAGAATCCTCAGACCTGTGCATTTTTCCATGAATGGAAGCACCAATGAACAAAATGTTTTTGAATGAAATCGTTGTTGTTCAGTCTTCAATTGTGTCTGTCTGACTCTGTGACCCCATTTAGAGTTTTTTTGACAGTGGTTGCCATTTCCTTCTCCAGCTCATTTTACAGATGAGGAAACGGAGACAAACAGGGTGAAGTGACTTGCCCAGGGTCACCCAGCTAGTAAGTATCTGAGATCAGATTTGAAGTCAGGAAAATGAATCTTCCTGACTCCAGGCCCAGCACTCTATCCACCTAGATGCTTTTTAAAAATATAGCATAATGTATTTATTTTTAATTTTCAACATTCACTTCCATCCTCTAGCCCTTCTCGAAGATGGCATGCAATCTGACATAGGCTCTACATATACATTCCTATTAAACATATTTTCACATTATTCATGTTGTATAGAAGAATTAGAATAAATGGGAGGAACCATGAGAAAGAAAAACAAAACAAAACAAAAAAAAAGAAAGAAAGTAGTTTGCTTTGATCTGCATTCAGAGTCCATAGTTCTTTCTTTGGACGTTGATAGCATTTTCTATCATGAGTCTTTACAAATTGTCTTAGATCCTTGCATTGTGGAGAAAAGCCAAGTCTATCAGAGTGCCTTTGATGCACTATTACCAAAGTTCACTGTGATGTTTTAAGACTAGTTACCCATGATGCTTATAGACTCAACACTTGGCTCACAGATTTAGAGTTGTTCAGCAAGTCCAACCCCTCCATTTTACAGATAAAAAGCCTGGTCCAGAGCCCTTGGGCAGGTCATACAGGCAGTAATTGGCAGAATTGGAATTAGAACCCAGATCTTATGACTTGAATTTCTATGCCATTCCTACTGTACCATGCTAACAAGACAAATTGAATCATCACATCCAAATGTTTCCTGTGTGATTATTTCACTTAATACACATTTTAAATACTTTTTTTTTGGCTTAACCAATTAATGGTGTGAGGTAGGGGATGTGTACAATTGTATTCTGTCTTATACTGTTTTATGCCTTACGTATTATCCTTTATAGAAACAAGGTGGTCTAGTTCAGTGGCCACCAATCAAAAAGCTGAAGGCTGAAGACCTCTGGCTTCTATAGAGTTACTAGGGAGTAAGAACTTTCTATGGACTAAGAACCCCAAAGAACCTAGAGGTACTCAGACTTCAACCTTTCAGAACAAGGGGTCTGTGAATTCATATGTGCATATAAGATTTTCATTTTGATCTTCATTTAGCTCTAATAAAATATGTAGTGTGACTCAATATGTATTAAAGCTAAGTGAACATACCATCTGTAGACTGAATACTGTCTCCCTCATATACATATGACTATTTTCAAATGTATGTAGATATTTTGCTTAATAAAATAAAAATTTTAAGATATCACTGAATCACAGTAGCTTTTTGTCATGACTGATTTTTCTCAATAATTGATATGAATCATGCAACTAAGTATTTCTAATAATATAAAAATTCATTTCAAGATATTACTGAATCACAGCAGCTTTTTGTCATCATTGATTTTCTCAATAATTGATATTAATAGTATAACTAATTCTGTGTGGGGATGCTCAGAATACTTTTTTAAAATTTAAAAATGGATTCCTATATTCAAATAGGATAGGAGACTGGTATAATTGAGAAATCACTGAACTTGGAATCAGAAGAGCTGGGGTTAAGCCCCAAGTATGACATTTCCTAGCTGTGTGACTTCCTAGATGACAACAGGCAAGTCACTTAACTTGTCTGTGCCAAAGTTTTCCCATTTTCATGATATTTCTCTTTCCTGCTTCTCTGCCTACCTAACTGTTCCTTCTCAGGCCCCTTCCTTGGATCATTAGCCATATCATATGCATAACTGTGAGAATCTACCAAGGTTCTATCCTAGACCCTCTTCTTTTCTACTCTACACTCCCTCAGTTGACCTCTTCAACTTCTATGGAACCAATTATAATCTTTAGGAAGATGACTCCTATATTTATCTATTTTGCATATATATACATGTATGTATATGTAAATATATGCATGTATATATACATATAGCCTTTGTCTCTCTCTTGAGGTTTAGGACCACATGACCAACTACTATAATTGGACATTGCAAACTGGATTTAAGGTATAGACACCTCAAACTCAACAGATCCAAAACAGAACTTATTATCTTTTCTTCCAAATCCATTCTCTTTTAATTTTCCCTTTTACTGTCTCCCAGATTTACAGCTTCAACGTCATCCTTGGCTCCTCATTCTCACTCACCCTATGTATCCAGTCACTTGTCAAATCTCTTCTCTTCTGTTTCCACAATATCTCTCACATGTGTGTCTTCCTTTTCACTCACATGGCCACCACTCTAATTTAATCCCCCATCACCTCTTTTTGGGACTATTATAATAGCCTCCTAGTTGGTCTCTTTACCTCAAGTTTTCCTTAACCCAATCCATCTTCTATATGACTGTGAAAATGATTCTCCTAAAGTGGAGATTTGGGCATGTTACTCCCCCCACTCTGCACGCGCACGCTCGCGCACACACACACACACACACACACACTCAATAAACCACAGTGGCTTCTTGTCAAATATAAACTCTGTTTGGCATTTAAAACTCTTTATAGGCTTCTATTGTCAAGAATTGCCACATTGTCAAAAACGTGTCAGACTAGGTAGAAACAGGAATTCTGTGCAGCTCTGGCTTCCACCTCCTCCAATACATGTAAAAAATGACTCTAAACAAACTTTAGAGCACAAAGTGACAGAGAAAAACAAATCTCCCCCTGAAGGAAGTCCAGAAGGCTGGCAGGAAGGGTCCATCACAGCACCCTGGGAGCTGAGGGCAGTCCTGCCAGACCCATGGTTTTAGCCTCAGGGTGCCCAGATAAGCAGTGGCTAGAGCAGACTTCAAGAGTAAATCACCAGCAGCTGTAATGATTTTCAGACTTCTCAATCCATAAATGCCAAAGACAAAGTAAAAGGTCAGTGTGGAACTTGGTTGGTCCAGGGGAAGACAGAAGAGTGTGCTACCATTGCTACCCGCCCTGGGCAAGAAGCAGAGAAGTACAGTGGCCAAAGCCCCTACTGCATGTCTGCTTCCAGAGCTCCTGGCCTGCAGATTGTAGGGACACCAAGCAATCGTTAAGAGGATAATAGCTCTTGCTTTGACTTGCTTGGATTTGGATTGCCATCTTGGGTGGTGGTCCTGGGGTGTGTTACCAATAAGCCAGAGTGTGTGGGGGCTATAGAGAGGGCACCCATCTCATAGCTCTGGCAGCTGCAAAAACCCCAGTCATTTGGGACATAGTTCTCTCCATTCTGGAAGCAGAGTTCTACTGTGGCAAAAAGCTCAAAAGTCAAATAATTGGCTGGCAAGATGAGCAAGCAAAGGAAAAACAAACAGATCATATAATCCTTTTGGGGGAAAAAAAGATCAAGGCATAGAGTGGAAGACATCGAAGTCAGAACTCATGCATCAAAAGCCTCCAAGAAAAATATGAACTGGTATGGAGGAGCTCAAGAAGGATTTTGAAAATCAAGTAAGAGAAATGGAAGAAAAATTGGGAAGAAAAATGAGAACAATGCAAGAAAATCATGAAAAGCAAGCCAACAGCCTGCTAAAGGAGACCCAAAAATACACTGAAGAAAATAACACTTTAAAAAATAGACTTAACTCAAATGGCAAAAAAGGCCCAAAAAGCCAATGAGGAGAAGAATGCTTTAAAAGCCAAATTTGCCAGATGGAAAAGGAATGTCAAAGAATCACTGAAGAAAATAACTCCTTCAAAATTAGAATGGAGCAACTGGAAGCAAATGGCTTTATGAGAAATCAAGATACTATAAAATAGATCCAAACAAATGAAAAAATAGAAGGCAATGTGAAATATCTCATTGAGAAAACCACTGACCTGGAAAATAGATCCAGGAGAGATAGTTTAAAAATTATTGGACTACCTAAAAGCCATGATCAAAAAAGAGCCTAGACACCATCTTTCAAGAAATTATCAAACAAAATTGCCCTGATATTCTAGAACCAGAGGGCAAAATAGAAATTGAAAGAATTCACTGACAGCCTCTTGGAAAAGATCCCAAAAAGAAAACCCCTAGGAATATTATAACCAAATTCCAGAGTTCCCAGGTCAAGGAGAAAATACTGCAAGCAATCAGGAAGAAACAATTTGAGTATTGTGGAAACAGAATCAGGATAAACACAAGACCTAGCAGCTTCTACATTAAAGGATTATGATTTGGAATATGATTTTCCAGAGGTCAAAGGAGCTAGGACTAAAACCAATAATTACCTACCCAGCAAAATTGAGTATAATGCTACAGAGAAAAATATGGTCATTCAATGAAATAGAGGACTTTCAAGCATTCTTAATGAAAAAACCAGAGCTGAACAGAAAATTTTACTTTCAAATACAAGAAGCAAGAGAAGTATGAGAAGGTAAACAGGAAAAAGGAATGATAAGGAACTTATTAAAGTTGAACTATTTACTTTCCTACATGGAAAAATGATAATTGTAACTCATAAGACTTTTCTCAGTATGAAGATAGTTGAAGGTAATATATATATATATATATATATATATATATATATATATATATACATATGTATGTATAGGAGGATGTATGTATATACAAGCATATATGTGAGTGTGGGCATTTATATGTTCATGTATACATAGAGGGCACATGATGAATTGAATATGAAGGAATGATATCTAAAAAATAAAATTAAGAGGTGAGAAAGGAATTTATAGGGAGAAGAAGAAAGGGAGAGATAGATTAGGGCAAATTATCTCATATAAAAGAGGCAAAAGAAAACTTCTACAATGGAGGGGAAGAGAAGGAAGATGAAAGGGAATGTGACAACCTGATTCTCATTGAATTTGGCCTAAGGAGGGAATAACATACACACTCAATAGGGTATCTTACCCTACAGGGAAATAGTGGGGTAGGGGGATAAGAGAGGGGAGGATAGAAGGAGGACAGATTGGGGGAGAGGGTAGTCAGAAGCAAACATTTTTGAAAAGGGATAGGGTCAAAGAAGAAAATAGAATAAGTGGGGAGCAGGATAGGATGGAGGGAAATATAGTTATTCTTTCACAATTTAACTACTATGGAGATGATGTGGGTAACTACACATGTACAACCTATATTTAATTGCTTATCTTCCCAATGGGGGTGGGTGAGGAAGGAAGAAGGGGAAAAAATCTGGAACTCAAAGTTTTAAAAACAAATGTTTAAAAATTTGTTTGTTTTTTTTTTTAACATGCAACTGGGAAATAAGATATACAGGTACTAGGGTATAGAAACCCATCTTGCCCTACTAGAAAGTTAGAGGGGTGAAAGGGGAGGATATAAGAGAGAACAGATTGGGGGAAGGGGTATTCAGTAGGCTTGATATTTTGGGGTGGGGGTAGGGAAAGGGGAAAAATGGGGAGAGAAAAAATTGTAACTCAAAATCTTGTGGAAATGTTGAAAACTAAAAATAAGTATATTTATTTTAAAAAGGTGGCAGACTAGACATTTTCTTAGTCCAAGTAATAGTAGCTATCTCCATAGACTAATCCACTAAGAACCCTAATCCTAATGAGTCAATAGTCTAATAACTTAATAGAAGAAAAGGCTATTCCTCTAATGTGCTTAGCCAGTACCTCTCTCCTCCACTGGCCTCCATGCTCTAGTATGTTGTTGTGTACAACAGCACTCATAGCCTTATGCTGTTGTCTCTATCTGAAAACCTCATCATCCACCTCTGCATTCTCCTTATAATTCTGTGGCAACAAACACTAAGGAATAGAGGAGACAAAGACAAGGTACCAGCAGGATACCAGACCTGAAGGAAGGAAGACAGGCATCCAGCTGAAGTTGGTTCTGTCCTCCCCTGCAGTCACCTGAGCAGAGAATAAGGCCAATGAAAAAGTGAATTCCCTAGCATGGGAGTAGGCTGAGATAGCTTTGAGAGCCAGCCTGGGGGAAATCTATTGCTGTAGAAGAAGGAATTAGAGAGTAAGCAATAAGGGAATATAAGGGGAAAAAAAGGTGGAAATTACTAAAAATCTCAGGAGGAAGAAAAATTAGTTTAAAAACTTGAGTACAAGAACATAAAGAGAGAAGATATTAATAACAGAAATGAAGATGTTCTCCAGATCATCTAAATGAGTTCAAATACCTCTAAATAAATAATACAATACAAAGGAAAATGAATCAATACCTGATGAGGTAGAGGACTCTGTGGATTCTAAAGAGAACATGGACCCACAGTAGATGTTACCAAATGATTCAAGAGAGAAATAAGAATTATAAAAGCAGAACTTAGGGTCTTCAGAGCAGAACTAAGTGACAGAATAGAAAAACTTTAGTACAAGACAGCATATCTGAACAAAGAAATGAAAGAGAGAACAATCAATTGGGAATAAAAATATACAAAAGTTAAGGGCAGTCTGGAAGAATAGAAGCAAAAAGCAATAATTTTCAAAGAATCCATGTTCTCTACACAAGCAAAACACATTGCTCTTGTAGACAGTATACACAGATTATAGGTTTACTAAAAGAACATGAAAAGTCAAAAAACTTGAATCGTATGATGCAAGAAATAATGTGTGCAAACTGCCCGAGAACTTCTGAACACAGAAAACAAAATGCCGGTCAAGAGAATCCACAGATTACCTCCAGAAAAATAAAAAACAAAAAACAAAAAACTATGCTGCAAACTCCTACACAAACAGTGGTTAAATTGAAATTTTTCATTGACAGTAACATTTTCTGCAAGTGACCAAAAGAAAGACCTTTAAAGTTAAAGCAAAGGAAGTTCATGTAACACAAGACTACTCTGCATTCACAAGAAACCTTAAGAGGGAATGGAATAAAATGTTCTGAAGAGCAAACGAGCTCAGATACAATAGGAAAAAAATAACATACCCTGCAAACCTGAAAATAATAATTAATGATAAATATAGATGTTTAATCTAAGAAAACCATTTGAAATATTCCTAGAAAAAAACACATTAGAAGATTATTTGCTTTGCGAACATCTAACATAAACACAAGAAAGGCAAATAAATATAGTATCCAAGGAAGGAAAAATTAACCCCAGAAAAAAAGAGGAAAAAAAACAGAAAGAGAAAGATATCTATGGGTTGGGGCATACAGTTTAAACTGGAGCTCTTGAGAGACAATTTTGAATTTTGAATATAAGCATTTATACCTTGAAAATCATCAAGTGCTACAAATCAAGACTGACTCTATTGTTTTGTTGATTTCTAGATTTAAGAAAGTGATATAGAAATTAGATACTATAAAAATATAAAAAAGATATTATAGTTAATAATTCAGAGTAAGCTTAAAAGTATGTCATGCATACTTTTTTTTTTAAGACATTCAGGTGTCAAACTTTTATTAGCATACCCTCTCCTATAGGGCTAAAAACAATAACAACATAGCAATGGAGAGACTAGTAAGAGATTTCTTTCCAAAAGTACACAAGCAGACAAAGAAGAAAGAGGAACTTAAACAAAAGTTATGGTAGAAGAATAGACCTGAAACACCACGGATTAAATCTTAGAAGGTCCCATCAACAGGTAGAACAATGCTTTGTTTTTGGTTTAGTTTGTTTTTTTGGTAGGAGAAAACTATAGAATGAGAAAGCACATAAAAAGAGAAGACGGAAAGTAAAATATAGGGGCTAATGAGATGTACTCTAATGAAGTCAATGGTAAACAATGAAGGGAAAGTAACTCTTGTAATATCTTAGGAAAAAGAAAGCCAACTGGAGAATGGATAAGGTGGCAAAAGGAAGGATTGAATTATCGAGGAAAAAGGAGAAATCTCAATTCAGTAGTGTGAAGGAATCCCACTGAAGAACACTCCCACAGGAGAAAGAGTCTCTAGCAGAGGTTTCCAAACTTATTTGGCCTACCACCTCCTTTAAAAAAAAAAAAAATTACTTAGCACCCCCCCCACCCCCTTCCCCTACTCATCCCCAGAAACCTACTTTCTTTAACTCTTTCACATCTTGTTTTTAAACTTGTGTCATCCAAGGCTACTACTGCCTCCCTTGGATCATTCCAGTGCCTCCCAGGGGGCACTATTGCTATGCAAGAGACAAGGATGTTATAATGGCTATAGTCCGAAGGGATTTGGTTCTTAGAGAGAGCACAACCTCTGAAAGAGTAAACTCAGTAGATAAAATGCTGGAGTTAGAGTCTGAGTTAAAATCTGGCCTCAGGCACTTATTATCTGTGTGACCTTAAGGAAATGATATAATCTCTGTCTCAGTTTTCTATACTATAAAATGGTGATCATAATAGCTCCTATCTCATAGGGTTGTGTGGGGATCAAGTGACATTGTAAAAACGGGGAGAAAAATCTGTAAGTCAAAATCTTGTGGAAATGAATGTTGAAAACCAAAAATAAATAAATAAATTGGAAAAAAATTTTAAAACATACATTCACAAAATAGAAAAGGAGAGAATTAATGAACTGAATATTCATTTCAAACATACTGGAAAGTTAACAAAAAAGGAAGCTCAACATAAACACATGATGGAAAAAATAGAGGAAAAATAGATTAATTAGAAATAAAAGTGATATAGAAATGATCAACCTAAAAACTTGTTCTTTGAAAAGACTAACAAACCTGGAAGAAGAATATTATATGTGAGGAGCAGTAAGAAGTCCAATCTGTCTGGAAGGTACAGTAGTACAGGGGAATAATGGATCCTAAGTTAAATTGGGATCACTTGCATTACCTACCTCATGGAGTTGTGAGAAAACCATTTTGTTAAATTTCAAGCACTATATAAATGTGTTATTATTAACAAGATTCTAAGCTTTGAAAGTACCGAGGTCATTTGTTATTTTTTTAATATTCTCCCAACAACTCTTAGTGTAGTGGTAGACACATAATAGGTACTCAATAACCCAGCACCAGCCCTTGAGTCAGGAGGACCTGAGTTCAAATGCGGCCTCAGACACTTAACACACATACACACACACAAAAACTAGTGTGACTGGGCAAGTCAGTCCCCCCACCCCCCTAAAAAAAGCAAAAAAAAGTGGGAAGCTTTCTCATTCCTATAAATCTTCATTAGGGAGATGCCTACTTTGTACTGGTTCAAATCTAGTCAGATCCTGTCACCACCAAGCAGAGAAAGTTGAATAACTTTTGCCCTATGGTTTCCTTAAAAAATGACTGAAACCTTCCAACTTTCTCACTGATGTAACACATTCTCAGAAAACCATAGATAAAACTGTTCTCTCTTTTTGGTTTTAAACTCCATGATTCTTGTCTTTTACATAGAAATTTCCTTTATATCCATAATCATTGTAATCCCTATTTCAAACATTTTGCTCAGTTTTTCTTCTTCCATTACACAGGTGATTAAAGTGTGGGATTTTGAAACAGGAATGTTGTTGTCTGAATTTATTGGAGCTCATGGCAATGCAGAAATCACCTGCCTGACTTTTGATTCCAGTGGCAGAAGGTATATTCATTCTTAATTGTCTATTCAACTCAGAATTGTCATTGAACCTCTTGATCTTGGATCTTAATGAGTAAACATTAATTCCACAGGCTGGTCACTGGTGGCAGAGATGGGTGTTTAAGAATCTGGAACTACAACAATGGGCACTGTCTAAAAACTCTGACCCAAGGCAAGTGACTTCCATTTCTCTAGGCCTTAGAATATGAGTATGTACCCTTGGTAGATAGTATGGGCCAAAAGGGGATTGAAAGTATTATGGATGTGCCAGGTGTTATTTCCTCACTGAATTTATCTATAAGTCAGTATTTTGAGGAAAAGACTTGATTTATTTAGAGTGTTACAGCATTAAATTCTAAACATTTTTGATGGTACAGCATATAGACAAGAAATCCTCCAAAAGAATAGTCAAATACACCAGGAACTTCACGTAGGTTTCCTTCTCATGCTGCCAAATTGGCTACCCCAAATCCACAGACATTTAAAACCCATGACCTCAGGGTGATAAGACTTTAGTGTATTCACACAGTGTCATGAAAAGGTCTTCTGAGGTTCTATAAGAATTGTCCCTCTGCATCATCTCATGACATTCCTGTGTCATCTGTGTAAGTTACATGGGGTTTTTTATACTATTATTATAATTATTGCCGTGTTTATTAACTTCAATCATGTTTTTACTGTGTCTACTGATAGAAATATTGTGAGGAACAACAGCTACTGAAAAGAGGTTAAAGGATTGTTTAAAGTCTTGCAATGAGTTTTGCTAAAAGAGTTGGGGAGGGGGTGTGTGTGTGTGTGTGTGTGTGTGTGTGTGTGTGTGTGTGTGTGTGTGTAAACCTTATGAAACCATAATTCCTACTCCTCTCATTTACTATCAAAAGATAATAGACCTATCCCTACTCATGAGGAAAGAAGGAAGGAAAGACACAAGCATTTATTGAGTAACTGCTATGTGTAAAGTTCTGGGCTCAATGCTTTGCAAAAATGGTTTCATGTGATCCTCATAATAAGCCTGGAAAGTTTACAATAATATGCTCTTATTATCCTCATTTTCCAGTTAAAGAAAATGAGGCAGAGATTAAGTGGCTTGCCTAAGATTATACTGCTAGTAAGTACCTGAGGCCAAATTTCAATTCAGGTGTTCCTGACTCCAGGCCCAGGACTCTATCCACTGTAAAAAGCAGAAACTTCTCTTTCTGGTTATAAGATCCAGTTTGGTAAATTAGCCTAGCTTTCCTCACTTGCAGGGTCTTTGAATAGTGGCCTGAAAGTGGTCATTACCTTTAAAAAAATGAATGATTCCTTCTCTACTCACAAGTAGAACCAGACCCAAAGCAAGGAATTCAAGTGTTTACAATGGAAATGAAAGCTCCTTGAGAATAGGAATTATTTCATTCTTTTTTTTTTTTTTTTTTAGCAATTGGAGTTAAGTAACTTGCTCAAGGTTACACGGCTAGTCATTATTTATGTGTGGGTGCTCATTTTCTGAGGCCGGATTTGATCTCGGGTCATCCCAACTCTGAGGCCGGCACTCTTACTCACTGCACCACCTAGCCGCCCCTTTTAGGGCAATTGGGGTTAAGTAACTTGCCCAAGGTCACACGGCTAGGTTTTTGTTTGTGTGGATTAAGTGTCGGAGGCCGGCTCCGAACTCAGGTCCTTCTGACTCCAGAGCCGGCGCTCTATTCACTGCGCCACCTAGCCGCCCCCTATTTCATTCTTTATATTTATATATCCCCAGTGTCTAGTACACTGCCTAGCACATAGTAGGCAATTAATAAATGCTTGTTGACTGATTGATTGACTTAAAGTGTCTTTGAGAACAGAAGCTGATTAAATGTATTATTTTTCCAGATGAAAAGCACAATGAAGTCTGTGACTGTACCTACGTGGAAGTGTATCAAAATAAGTAAGTTATATATCCACAATAGTGAGACTTGTTCTTCAGAAATGAGAGGAGAGAAAACTTGGTGGGAGAGGCAGGACATGAGAGTCATCCTCAAGTATTTGAAGGGTTGCCATGAGGAACTTGCCCTCGAGTACTACTATCCTAATTGGTCTCCCTACTTCCAATCTTCTCCTCTCTAATCCGGGGTTTTTAGGATACTACAGAATAATTAATTGCACCATTAAATAGTGGAAGCTTGTAGTCAGAAAACTAAGATTTGAAATCTTCCCTCCCTGTTAGGCTTGTGAACTTGGAAATATATTTAACCTTTGTAAGCCTCTTTTTCCTCATTTATAAAATGGGGCTAATACCTAAGGTAATATCTAACTTATAATCAAATAAGATAAACTATAACATAAGATACTATATAAGTAAATAACAACACCATTGCCTGCTTTCACAAGAATAAGTCATCAGGGGATGTTATGTCCCCTTATATATTTTTCTTACCACCCAAGAGTTGTTGCCTGGGATAACTTAAGCTCAGTATGCTACGAGAGAATGACAAATTCCCCGAATACTACAAAGTGAAAAAAAGTTATTGCCTATTAGCTTATGGCTTTGGAGCCAGGGTTCATAGGATTCTAGATTTAGAACTTGGAGATCATTTAGTCCAAAACACCCAACCCTCTAAAACTTGACTAAGTTACAGATGGGTTGCAATCCATGTTAGTATGATGAAATCATGAGTCCTTGATCTATTAATACAATTTATAAGTATAATAGATAAACTTAATTATCTGACTCTTGAACTTCTTATTCTAGGTACATCATAGCTGTGGGATGGGACAGAAGGATAAACATGTATTTTGTAAGTGAACAGCAAAATAAGACAGTTTCAGCTCCCTGATTCAGAACAATCTGAACTTTCTGTCAGTTGGCTATCTTTCTTTTACAAAGAAGTGTTGGGAAGAGGCCAACACATTTATCTTTAGTATTTTTCACCTGGTAACATACCTGGCCAGTGAAGCAAAAATTGAGTCAGGAAAGAATTCTTTAGCTTTTCTTCTGCATGCATTTTTCCTGCCCTGTCTGGTTTTGCCCCTTCTGTTGTTTGTTCTCCCTGGTCTCAGTTGGGTACAGAAGGAAACTGATTACAGAGACAGTAAGTGGCAGACATGGCTGAGTCACATTGGGCCACTCTTAGAATCCATTCATTTTAACAAGCATTTATTGAGCTGTTGTTACATGCAAGACACAGAGCTAGTTGCAGTGGGGAATAAAAAAAATCAATAAGATACATAGTTACTGCCTCAAGGGCTACCATCCTAATTGGTCTCCCTACTTACAGTCTTCTGCTTTTTTTTCTAATACATTCAATTCAATTTTTAATAACACACATATTAAACAATTGTGTGGAAGAAACAGTTACAAAGGCTGAGATTATGGTGGGGGTAGGAAGTGCCTGCCCTCAAGGAGCAGGGGGAGCAATGGATGACAGTTAAGTTAATACCTGAGGAGGGATGTGGAAAGACCTGATGACAGTAGCTTCAGGCTTGGTGACCCTTTGTGATGGAGAGAAGGCTGTTGATGATTCTAAAAAGGCACTGATCCACCAAGCCCAGCAGAGAGCTTTAGCCAAGGAGAATGTCAGGAAGATTCCATGAATCAAGAACAGACTTCTTGTGCTAGAAGCAAGAATGTACTCCTTAGCAGCATTTGGCATGTGTCTTGATACCGTGTATGTTAAATTGGAGCCCACTCTCTCCATGAACTTTCTATGTGCTAAAAAAGTATGTGTTCGGGGCAGCTAGGTGGTGCAGTGAGTAGAGCGCTGGCCCTGGAGTCAGAAGGACCTGAGTTCGGTTCCGGCCTCAGACACTTAATGCACACACAAACAAAAACCTAGCCGTGTGACCTTGGGCAAGTTACTTAACCCCAATTGCCCTCCGAAAAGCAAAAAAAAAAAAAAAAGTATGTGTTTGGTAACTCTGAGGGCTGGGTAGTACTGAGGGCTAGGAGTTCCTAATACTATCTCTCATACCATGCTTTTAAAAAGATTTTTCTATTGGGGGAATACAGTATTTACCCAAGTAAGTAAATTCAAAATAATTTCAAGAGGGAGAGAATGCAAATAACTGGGGAAATCAAGAAAAGTTCCCATATAGAAGGTGGTACCTGAGTTTTGAAGGAAACTAAGAATTCTATCAATAGAAGGTACTAGATGCATTTCAGGCACGAGGTCCACATATTTTTGTTGTTCATCCTTTGTTCTTAAGGAGGACCAATGACATCAGGAAGATGGTATCTTGATTTGCAAGTAAACTGGATTTAAGTGAGGTAGGGGCTGTTCAAAGTCATTAGCCTCACTCTCTCCTCCATTGTCATCTGAGTCCAGGGGCAATACATAGGTCAGGATGACTGGAGATGGCCCAGTTGCAGTGGAGAGACCTTGCCCTTTTAAAGCTAAGGTCTTTCTCAAGTGTCAGTTTGTCTGAGGCAACACCCATTCGGTGATCCAGTGACTTAAGGCTAGGTGAGAAATGAGGCAAAAGATGACCTAATTTGCCTACTCGAAAAAGAAAATCAACCTGGGAACCTCAAGGTTTCTGGTCAGAACAGAAACAGGTGCTATACTCACTCTGAATCATTAAAACCCAAATAATTACCAAGTGATGCTTGGGCTGGGACCTCTTATTGGCCAATTAGGGAGACCAGAGTGATTTGGGTTTAAGGCATAATCAAGTAGCTCTATTTGTATCCAAAGGCAGAAAGGTGGAGAATGAAGAAGAGGTAGAACATCAGTTTGACTGAAACAGAATCCATTTAGGAGAGTAAAATGAAATTGCATTAGAAATATAGATATGAGAGAAATCATGGAAGGCTTAAATGCCAGACAGAGGATTTTATATTTTATGCCAAAGGCAATAGGGAGTCACTGAAGATTTTTGAGGTGGGTTTGAGATGGAGGGAGGGGTAACATGATCATATCTATGTTTATGAATATCAGTTTGGCAGCTCTGAAGAACTTGGAGACATGGAGACCAATTAGGAGGCAGTTGTAGTGGTCCACAGGAAAAGTGATGAGGACTTACACTAGGATAAAGGCTATGTTAATGGAAAGGTAAACAGATATGTGAGAGACACTGCAGGACTAAAATCAACATGGTTTGATGACTGATTGGATGAGAGTTGAGGGAGAAGGAAGAATCAGGTATAGTCTAAGCTTGTGAAACTAGGTGTAGCTCTCTCTCGTTCTCCCAACTGCCATCTGCACTGGCAGGTTGGGTCCTCAGAGAGTGATGACTACTGCTCCCCTCAGGGTTCTAAGGGTAACTCCGAGGGTCGGGTAATCCTGAGAGGTAGGAGTTCCTAGTACTATCCTTCACAAGCCTCCATTTAATGTGTCTCTCATTACTAATCAGCCAACTGATATCCATTAAAGCTATTTAACAAGAAGGTATAGGAAGGACAGAAGGTGCATAAATATCCTCCACACCAGACCGAGGGACATACTCTTTCCTTGCACATAGAAAGTCCCTGGGGAGAGTGGGCTCCAACTTAAGATACACGGCAGCAGGGCACATGCCAAATTCAGTAAGGAGTACATTCTCACTTCTAGCACCAGAAGTCTTTCTTCTTGATTCATGGAATCCTCATGAGGTTCTCCTTGGGTAAAGCTCTGCTGGGCTTGGTGGATCTTTCTAGAAGCTACTGTCATCAGATCTTTCCACATCCATTCTTTAATATTACCTCAATTGCTATCCATTGCTACTGCACTCTATGTTGTTGTTGTGTTGTTTCAGTTATGTCTGGCTCTTTATGACCCCATTTGGGGTTTTCTTGGCAAAGATACTAGAGTGGTTTGCCATTTCCTTCTCCAGTTCATTTTACAGATAAGGAAACTGAGGCAAATAGGGTTAAATGACTTGCCCAGGATTGTACAACTAGTAAATGTCTGAGGCCAAATCTGAACTTAGGTTTTTCTAGCTCCAGGCCTGGAACTGCACCTGACTTCAATTGCTAGAGAGACCTCTGATGGATCTCCTAAACTGACAAGGTTACCAAGGCATGACCCTCTGGTAAAAGTCACTTACCTAATATTTGGAAAGAAGAAACACAAAAGAAATAGTGGTATCATGTGCTTATGGACACAAAGTAGCCAGGTGGGAGCTAGAGCAGCCCCCCACCCAGCAGCCCACAGCAGTTCTTGCCTCCCTTGCTGCAAGGAAGGAAAAAAGTCAGAGATACCATTGGATTGTCCTTTTTGTATGTGAACTAACTGCCTTCCAATTCAACGCTTCCTAAGTCATCGGTTCTTCTGGCTTTGTAACCAATTAGAAGATTTTCATCACTGCATAATACTAGCTTCTTAATTGGTCATGGCTGGAAACAGACTTCCAAAGTTCTACCATATTAAATTGAAATTAGGGAACATCTGTGTATACTTTGTATAACACACAAGGAAAGATGAGTTTGAGCAACTCAGAAATTCTTAACCTGTGGTCTGTGAATTTGGTTTTTTATGATTAATATTTTTAGAACCATTTCAATATAATTAGTGTCCTTATAATCTTCTATATTTTATGAATTTAAAAACACTTCTGAGCATGGACCCATAGGCCTCACCAGACTACCAAAATGGTCCATGACACAAAAAAGGTTGAGAACTCCGGCCCAATGGATAGCCCTCATTAGCCACCTTCTCCTTACACATATGTGCATGTTGATCCCCCTTGTTTGATTGTACTTTCCTTGAGGGCAGGAATTGTTTCACATCTATCTGTGTATCTCCAGTGCTTGGCACATAGTAGGCATTTACTAAATGCTTGTTTACTAACTTGGTTGATTACCTATCCTCTCACTGAACTCTTTAAAATCCACTCTCCTAAAATACATTTTGCAAGTCAGACTATGCCTAGCTTTCTTCTCTTTCTATATAGTGAATTTTAAGGCAGAATTCTTTCTTACTGCCACGGTTTCAATCATGGTCTACTCTAGCAACAAATTCCCTTTTGTTGGTCAATCAGAGCCATAATCAAAATTCTTGTGGCTATTTTTAATCATTTGAAGAATGAAATCATCATAAAGGCAAATCAGGAATCTGTCAGATGTTCCAATGTCAGCAGAGAGAGGGCTTCAGAAGATACCCAGATAATTTAAGTCTCCCATAGCTGCTGTAGCATGCCTCCATGCCAAGTTTGTGATGTGCTTTGTAAACTTATCTAATTCTCCCTCCTGTCCAGGTCATAATGCTATCATAATGTTGATACTATTTCTACCTCCATCGATCTTGCCCAAATGCTCTTCAAAGGCTTCCCCAGTCCTAGCTTTCCTGAAAGCAGTCTATCTTCTTAACATACAATGCAGTTCTGCCCCACCTTTTAAATCTACTTTATTTCTTTTGAATGAGGGAGACCTTTTCTGAGTCATATTCCAGTCATGAATCACATCTTATTACGTCTCAATGGTCCATATGAGTTCATATTTACCTCCTTGCATTAAGATCTCTAGTTCACCCTATTTATTACTCATATTTTGTGAATTTATGGTTCTGAGGCCATGAATTTTATTGCTCTTCATCTTTTTGGATATTGTTTCTTGTGAATAAGTGGTTCTTTCTTCTGCTATTCTTCCTATGTTATGACTGCTGCTCTTTATAATATCTAGATGTATTTGAGCATTTTTCTTCTTCCTCCTCAATTTTCAATTTAAAGCTCTAAGCAGATTTATAAGCATAATGGATGACTAGCCAAGAAAAGCCCAGTCCTTAGGAATACACATGGTATTCTCTGCCTGGTTCGAATCTGTGTGGAGGACTGGTGAGTCTGTGTCTACGCGTGCATAATAGAAGTGCTGAACCCTGATTTAGAATATGTGCATGTGAAGAAGAGCCTCTAAGCTAGAGCTAAGTGTGCATACAAAAGGCACAAATAGACCAAAGATGTTCTTTCCCCGGTAGCTTTTGAGGGGAAGGAAAAAAAAATCCTGTATAGATGGGGGAGTCTCTCCTCCACCTAGTTGTCCTGTGGTCCCAAGCACATGGAGCTTCTGTTTCTTCTGTATCCGCAACTAGGTGGAAGAGGCTCAGGGTTCAGCACTGGATCATGCATGCCTCAAGTTCCTTCCACTTGATCTTAGATAAGTGAGTGTCAGACACAGAATGGACAAGATCATGACCTTGTGAACTATGAAAGGTCAGAAAAAAACATTAGAGATCCAGCAGCTGAGGTGGTAAGGAGAAGTATGCTCCAGGTCTCAGAAGATTTTATACTTCAGGTCCTGCTATATAATCTCTGCAAATATCTCTTTGTAAATGCTAATTGATATTAATTGACTCATTGATACTGAGGAAGACCAATGAGTATATCATGGTATTAATGATTGGTTAGATGATATTGAGATGTTAACTTGATGGGGGTTCATGGACAATAGTACTAGAAAGATACCCTAATCTCTCTGGATTACCTCTAGGACCTTGAAGGGATATGTAGTCAGATATGCTTTGGGGAGTGTGGGTTAAGGAAGTGAGCCTAGAGGCTAAATGTGCTACAGATGATAACAAACAAAAACATTTTTTACCAGTCCTCCTAAGGTATTTTCCATCTCTCAAAAGCCTATCATTACTATATTATAAGCTGAAATCCATAAAATCCAAATCACATTCTCAGATACTATCTTCTTCAGTCATCTGTTCACTCTTTAAATCTACATTTTCTTCTGAACTCTCTACCTTCAAAAGGCAATGATGCTGAAAATACCACCCTCTCCCTAAGGCCTTCAATTTTTTTTATTTTCCTCAGGACTTCATAACCTTTAGCAATGCTTTCTAGATTCTTCTGATGGTACAATTTGTCCCAATGTAAATAATCAGAAGTAGGTAATGGCCATAATATTTGACAATTTTCATAAGCCTCCATCATGAGACAGAAATATGCCCCCAGACAACTTGTGTTATTTATATCCTCAATAACCCCTTATTAGGAAGTCATGAACAACTACTTGTCATCTCCTGTTGACACCTATGGATTTGCAGCATTTTTCCTTGTAGGACAAGAAGGAGCTTCTTTCTCAGATGATCTGGGTCTACTTTCCATGTAAAGTGGCCCAGAGCAATCATTAAACTCCAAACGTTCAGTGTCATTATTGTCCCACATTCTTCCACCATTAAACATCCTGACATATATTAGGATTGACCTTTGACCACTGAGATCCATTTTCTTCTGCATTTCTTCCATGAAACTCTTTTTCCATTCTTTTCATTCTATTCAAAAACCTAAAGAGCAAAAAAGCATTCTTTCAGCCCTTTTAGCCCATGTAAGATAGAGACTAACTTGAGCTTTATACATACCAAGAATTATACCTATCTATTACACATCAGTTATTTGCACTAGAGGGATATAATGGAGGGGATATTTAGAATGAAAGCCATTTTTCCCGGCCATTAAAGGAATGGGGGAGGAGAGTTGAAATAATTCTACCTCAGACCTAGAGATTAACAATGAACATAGTCACGACCAGTTTCTCTCCCCTTCTACCAAATGATTATTACACAAAAGACAATCGTGGAGAGCAAACAAGCATATCCATCAGAGCAATGGAGGAAAACAGAAAGAGGGGAGCTATAGCGATCAGTTCACACAAGAGTAAAGAGGGCTCGGTGTCCAGGGGGTGAGATGAAATTTAAGCTCAACTGAGGAATGAATGATCTCACCTAAAAAGCCTGTTCTTAGCAGTCCCTGAGGTTCAGACACCAACATTAGAAGACTACATTGGGGTGCCAGTTCTTCGCTAAATGCCTATGGCTCTAGTCTCCATTCAAAGTCTGTGCCTTTTTTCCTTGACACTTCTTTTCTCTTCTATTTCTCATCTCTCAGCAATTTCTCAGTCAGTCAAGAGTCACATCACCTTAAATGATGCAATATGAAGTATCACCGGGCTGTCCTTTGAGGGACTGCCAAGCTGCCCTGGGTTTACATATATAAATGTAATGGTGGTGTGGTGCATGCCCAGAGCACTCCAGGCAGCATCTTAAGGTAGAGGCCACTAAGGAGAAAATATCTTTTCACATGGAGGATGCCAGAGCACTGCTTCCAGGATAATTTGAGAACTACCTTGGAAAGGCAGAGTGTGAAACATGTGTAGACATTCTGTAACTGGTTTCAGTCAGCACCACATGATGAAGAAAAGGCACTTAAATTGACTACAGATTAATTCAAAAAGACCTCACATCTTCATCCTCTACCTCTTGGCCTTTGCACTCTATTGGGGAGGGGTGAGGGAGCAGGACCTCTGGGTTGAAGGGATTAGAGTCTCTGATCCAGTACATTCTAAAGTCACAGAGGAATCCTTGGCAACCTGTCATTCCAGATTATCAGTTTTGTAGTATCTGTATCCTGAAGAACAAGAAGTGATTTGGGGAAGTGACTTTCCATGACTTAGCACAGTGCCTGATACTAAATAAATGCCCATTGATTGACTGACTGACTTTGAGGAACCTATCCCACAGGCAGTTGAGCGGTAACCTCATCTAGCAGTCTTGCTTTGACTTGGCATGAATTTGATAGGATCAATGCTATGTAAAGAACTAAGATCAATTTTGAGCCAAATCTCTTGACCTCTCTCTATAGTATAGGGAGACTCTGCCCCCAAATTATTTGTGGAAATGTTTGTACTATGTTCTGCTATATATGGTATATGCTATATATATATACTGTGTTCTACTATATATCTTTTAAGATTCCTTTGTCAAAGCTACCCAATGTTAAATAGTTAAATGTTATTGGGGTGCTAATTACTGGATCCCTAAAATGTGGGGAACATGGCTGTGGAAGGCTTGAACTGAAGGCAGAGAAAAGAAATGGCTACAACAGCACACCTGAGAACCCTGAGGGGAAGATGTAACATGCCTGACCCTGAGAGAACCAGAGTTAAGTATGTTATAGAAGAAAAATATTAAGGGGGCCTGAAGACAGAGAAATGAGGGAGTCACTAAAAACTAGGAGTATCATAAAAGGTATTTATGTAGGTTTCGTCATCACTCTCAGCAATAGTGTTTAGTTAATAGCCAATGCCAAAACAAACAAAAACCCCACCACAAACCTTGTCCATCTTTTTCTCTCTCTCATAGTTTGGCACAGTACTTTGCACATATTATGTACTCAGTAAATGTTTGTTGAATAGAAAACATACGTATATTATCTACTTCTGTGCTCATACACATCTAGAGGAAAAGCAGGTGCAAAGAAAGTGAGAAGAATGTTTTTTCCTTTTGAAATGACTGTGAAATTCTTTAAGAATACAATACAATCAAAGTTGCAGTCTTCTCAAATATTTTTGCTAAAGAAAATGACATCTTGGCACAGGGTGGGGGGAGGGGAGGAAATAGAAATCAGGAACCAGACAGAAACTCTCTGGGCTAGCAAAGAGGAATTTTCTAGGAGAGGGTTCTGAGCTTGCCCGTTCCATTATCCAAAGGCAATCTCAACCAAAGGCAAGGCAGCTGGTATGCTGGAGGGCAGTATTTCCTCTTATCCCAGGGACAAGACCAGCTTTAGTGTCTCTAGTTTGATGGCAACCAGCCAAAGAGTATTCAGAGGTTGTTTATCCGGGCTGTAATTCACCTGGGCTCTTTGCTTCTCTTCCTGTTCCCTCTTATCCATCTTTTTGCTCAATCTTCCTACTATCAAAAGGTGGGCCCAGGGAAGATCAAGAAAGTAAGATTCAAATAAATTTATAAGCCACTAGGTAGCAGCTGTGAGATAAAGATGCTCATTTTGTTTCTTGTTTTAGTATTTTTTGAGGGCAGAGGGAGAGGGAGGATCATAGATTTAGAGCTAGATTTAGATTAAGAGGCCATTGACTCCAACCCCCTCATTCTATAAATGGGTAGTAATGTGACCAGGGGGCCTGGGGGCCAGGAAAGAATCACTAAAAATTAGGACAATTAGAAAACACATATATGTAGGTTTCTCTGCCACTCTCATCAGTTAATAGCTTTGTTAATAGGCAAGAACAAAACCTTGTCCATCTTTTTCTGTGTCTGAGGTCCAGTGAGGTTAAGTAGAGAAAAGAAAGAGGTTAAAAATAATGGCCAAAATGAATGGTCAACCTCTCATGCTATGGTTCCATAATACAATCAGATATAACAGAAAGTTAGCTCCAAATTGTAAGTTAATTACTCATTTGAAAATGTTCCTTTATTTTAAGATATGAATGTTTCATTTCTTTATTCATATAACACAGCAAGGTGAAAGAGTATTTTCTGGGAAGACAGGTTTACATTCATTCTCAGGCTTTATTGGGGAGCTGATTATCTAGCTTTGCTTAGTGTAAGGCTTGTATTTCAAAGTTACATGGTTTGTTTATTTTTTAATAGCACAATGTGCAATAAATAGCTGTAGGTATAATAATGAAGACAGGGCAGTGACTGGCCCACTCTTTCATCAGCATTCAAGCAAAAGCTGTCACCAGAAAGATGATTTGCTGAAATGCAATTACCTTAATGCTTTTGCACTGCATTGCTTCTCATTTGCATGGGCTCAAGGAGACTTTGCCATGACATTTTGAGGATTTCAATTAATGGCAGGGCCCAGGAAGCTGAATTTTGAAGGGTTAAGAGGTGGAACAGATCCTTCTCTGTCAGGTGACTGTGTTGACTGCTAATCATTCCAGTTATTGACAGTTTGTCCTCTTTGATTTTTGGTGCAGGATTCTCCTCATGACTTCCATCACTTCTGGAAACCTCAGCCACACTGGCCAGATGATCTAGTAAGATTTACCTCTCATTCTTATTCATCCCCTGAAAGTAGGAACAAAAAAGAATGTCTCCTTTGTCCAAGGGAGCCTTAGAACTTCACTGATTTACCTGGGAAAGGAAAGAGTGCCTAAGAAGCACTGGTATGATGGTGTGGCCTGCTACTCAAGGCCAGATGAGAAAGTTTGCTCTTAAAATGAACTTTTGCTAAATCCACTTAATACCTGAGCACAACTGTTCACATGGAGATGTCGCCTAGCAAGATAAAAAGCATGTGTGCTCCTAGGGTCAAACTGACTGACCTATCATGTCAATGAGCAGAGCTAGAAGCTGATGACAAGGGTGTCATAGGTGAACTAGGAGCAACATATACCCACATTCCAGGGCTCCTCCACTAGTATACAGTTGTAACCATTCAATGCTCTTCCCTTAAATGTTTGTCCAAATTTAGAGGGCACAAAGGTTCCAAGTTGGCTTCCTATTTGTCTGCAGGGGTCACAGGATATACAGGGAATAGCATTAGATTCAGAATCAGAAAAACCAGGGTTCAAATCTTGGTTATGACACTTATTATCTGTGTGACCTTGGGCAAGTCTTCTAACATTTCTGAAGTCCAACGTCCTCAACTCCAGGTTGGACCGGATAATCCCTGAGCCCCTTCCAGCTCTGAATATTAGACCCCATGATCCAATACCTAGAGGAACTAGGTATCTAACTAGATCCTAGAGGAACTAGGATTCAATAACTAAAGGAATTCTTTGTGATTCATATGAGGACTCTAAATGTCCCTAAGTTCCCAGAAGAGTTAAATGACCTTCATGTCTGCTGTCTGAAGGGAGGCAGTGTGGCATAGTGGAAAGAACCCTGGACTTGAAAACAAGAGGACCAGATTCAAATAAATCAACCAAGTGTCATTTATCAAGGACCTGCTATGTGACAGGGACTCTTCTAGGTACTGGTAATGGTTGTCCTTCATTCTCAAAGAGGACCCAAATGACATCACTATGCTAAAGTTGAGTTTCAGCGTGCCTGTGGCTGATCAGACTAGTATGAGCTTGGAATGCTCTACTACAGGTCAGACACAAATAGTCTGTGTGCACATTTGGGGTGGAACCTCCAAATTTGCATATCCTGCATTTTCTTTCAGCTGCTTCAATTCTGCTTTGCTCATAGAGCACTGCCCTTTCTCTGATGGGGGCATGCCACGATGAATGTGCCAGTGTCTCCCATGTCACACAATTCCAAAGATCTTGAGGGAGACCTTGAGAGTGAGGGTTGATATCATATCACTTTTTCTTTTATACATACTAGGGATATAAAGGAAAAAAGTGATATGGTCCCAACCCTAAAGGAACTTACTTTCTACTTACACCTGTGTAACCTTGGTCAAGTCATTAAACCTCTCTGTACTACAGTTTTCACATAAAGGTGAACTAGAACTGTATAATCTCTTAGGTCCCTTTTACCTCTCAGTCAGTATCATTATTACTATTTAGGGGTAAATCCATAGCATGCCACACCACTAAGCTGAGTTCCCAAGGAAGACAGAATATTATCTCTGTCTGTCTCTCTCCTTGTCTATCTCTGTCTGTCTCCCCATATCTTTCTGACTAGCTCTCTTAATCTCTGTCCCCTTCTCTTTCTGTCTCTCTCTTCTCCAAGTCCCCCCTCCCTTCTCTTGTCCTCTCCTCTTAGAAAAGTACAGATTGACTTATAGACTACTAAGCAAATGCCCAGTTTTCCTCCAGGGGTGTTCAAGTCCAATGAGATCATGGTTACAACAGGGGATATAAATACGGCTGCTCATATAACCTTGGGCAGTGTTGGGCAAGACAGTGTGGGGAAGGGAAGAAGAGAAGGGGGAAACATTGGAATAAGGGGGTGTGGAGCAGCTGAGTGGGAATAAATAAACAACCTCTGCTTTCCAGACTTCTTTCTTCAGTCCTCTTCCATCCCCCACCCCCAACTAGAATCATAGACCTGAAGACACCTTAGAGATGAACTAGTAATTTTACAGATGAAGAAACTAAGTCTCATTTAAGAAAAGTCATTTATGGGGCGGCTAGGTGGCACAGTGAATAGAGCGCTGGCCCTGGAGTCAGAAGGACCTGAGTTTGGAGCCGGCGTCTGACACTTAATCCACACAAACAAAAACCTAGCCGTGTAACCTTGGGCAAGTTACTTAACCCCAATTGCCCTAAAGGGGCGGCTAGGTGGCACAGTGAGTAAGAGCGCCGGCCTCGGAGTTGGGATGACCCGAGATCAGATCCGGCCTCAGAAAATGAGCACCCACGCATAAATAATGACTAGCCGTGTAACCTTGAGCAAGTTACTTAACCCCAATTGCTTTTAAAAAAAAATTAAAGTCATTTATTCACAGACACACAGGTTAGTGGTACAACTGAATCAGAACATGTCACCTGACTACTAGGCTACTCAGTGAGTTATCACCCACATGGATACTCTCTGGGTATTTGGAAAGAAATGTGAGTCTCTTCGGAACCAACAAGATCTTCATAGGCATATAATAAACTAACTGTCACTCAATTTGCCTCCACTGGAAGAGAAGAGATGAGTTAAACAGAGCTAAAGTTTAAACCTGATGTCACAGGAAATCTTTCCAACTCTGCGGTGACAATCTTGGAAGATCATTTTTAAATGTCTTCTCTATCTTAAGGGCTGCCTGCCATCTGGCTCAGCCCAGGATAATTAATCGCTTCCTGAGAGTCATCTTTTGAAAAGGGCAGATCATTTGAATTCTGATCAGCATGCACTCACCACCATGGTGACCAGGTGGAAAGCATGAAAAGATTTAGTAATCAGAGAGCTTTGCATGCAGATGGAGGGCTGAGGTTGTTTTCTGAAAGCTGGGCCACCTTGGAGAGTTCAGTATTGTGTCGCTCTCTGGCAATCTGCAAGACGAATCACAGCCAGGCTTGGGAGGAAGAAAGCAGCTGAGTTTTCATTTCCATTCATTTTTTCTATGCAAGGAGTTCAAGTTCCCTGTGAATACTCCAAGTCAGCCAACATGGTGAGGGAAGTGGCAGAAATGTTGGTTTCATGGGAAAAGTGAGACCTGGGGTATCATGGGATTTAGAACCAGCAAGAACTGTGGAGATCTTCTATGCCCCACTTCCCCCCTTTTTACAGATGAAGAAACTGAGGCCCAGAGAAGTTATTAGTGACATGACCAAGATTACACAGGTAGTAGGGGATAAGTAGCAAAAGGCAGAATTCAAACTCGTGTGACACATACTTCTCTGCGTATACCAAGTTCCAATAGAAAGGAGTTCAGCCCCCACATATAACACAGGACCTTTTACAAAGGAATATGTACTTAAAGACACGATCACAAATATACTGCCCAACACATAGGAGGTATAATCCTCCTCCCCCACTGGCTCCCAGGTCATCTCAAACTCTCTGGTCTATGAGGATCACCCCTGGAACCTGAGGCCAAGTAACATGAAACAAAAACAAATCCCCCCAGGACAATTCCTTGGAGAAGGAAAGAAAGGACATTCCTTCCCCTCCTGGACTTTCAGTTCATGGGATCCATGTTGGCAGAAGCAGATAAAAGGTATTTGAAAGAGCATAGTAGGAAAAAATGATGGAAAAGAGAGCAAATGGCTCAATCTCACCACTTTTAGGGACACAGGCAGCCAATCAAAAGAAGCTTCCCTCACCCACATGGTAGGATTCTGTAGGCTCCACATTAGGAAACTGGGCATGCTCAAAGGCCCCTTTAGGCCATCTTCATGTTAACACTGGATATGCCCAAAGAGACCTGTGTTTGAGTCAGATGCTCTGACTCCAAATCCAATCCTCTTTTCCTCATACTGAGATGTCTCTAGTCTAAAATTACTGTCTGACATGAAGAGAGGCAGTAGATTTGTTTTGTTCAATCCACTGTTGTTTATTTGTTTCAGTCGTGTCCTACTCTTCAGGACCCCATTTGGGGTTTTCTTAGCAGAAATACTAGAGTGGTTATTTTCTTTTCTGGCTCATTTTACAGATGAGGAAACTGAGGCAAACAAGGCTAAGTGACTTGCCTAGGGTCACACAATTAGTAAGTGTCTGGGGCCAAATTTAAATTCAAGAAGATGAGTCTTCCTGACTCCAGGTCCAGCACTCTATCTACTTTGCCACCTAGATGTGCAATCCACTAGACTAGATTAAATAACACAAGAGGTCAGAATAGTCCCCTAAGCATATGGCTCGTTGTACAGGGAGGCATCTTCCTAAATTCTCTCCTTTACAGAATCTTTTTGTAGTCCTAGTGCTTAGCACAGAACATGGCACGTAGTAGGCAATTAATAAATGTCTATTGATTGATTGATTCACTTTATCTCCCTACCTATCATTCTTATAGATCCGAGGACATAAGGATGATATTTTATGTGTGGTTCAGTGCCCCCCTTCTCTTCTTGCCACCTCTAGTTATGATGGGGAAATTATCATTTGGAATATGATTTCAGGACACATATATTGCAAGCTAAACACACCTGTCCTTACTCACCATTCTGAAGACCCAGAAGGTACGTTTAAAAGCAAAGCCTGGTGTTTGAATGTATAATGGTGCCAGCATTTATTAAATAGTG